>KN839835.1:1913423-2032886 GCA_000827185.1 Hydnomerulius pinastri MD-312
CCGGTCCGTACATAATATAAAGGGGTGAAAAGGGAAAATACACGGAACCATCTACCTCTCCCACAATCCCATCTACCTATATCAATGGCGAGCACAGCAGGTCAGGTTATTAAGTGCAAAGCTGCCGTCTGTTGGGGTGCAGGCGAACCTCTCAAGATTGAGGAGGTCGAAGTTGCTCCACCAAGAGCACACGAGGTGCGGATCAAGATTTTGTACACGGGTACGTTGAGGAAAGGACTTGTGCGGTACACGATCCACGTTTTGGATATTGATTGCCTCTAAATCTAATAGGTATCTGCCACACGGACGAGTACACTCGCAGTGGTAAGGATCCTGAGGTACGTAAATTCTGATCTGAATGGGATATGGACGTGATTCATGATCTGCGCGATATCCTAGGGTTTGTTCCCTGTGATCCTTGGCCACGAGGGTGGAGGAGTTGTGAGTATATGTGATGAGCGTTTCGATCATCCTCTAACCGTGTTCCGCAGGTCGAGTCGGTCGGCGAAGGTGTCACCAGTGTAACCCCTGTACGCATTCCCTTACAGCGCCTGAGTTCCCATGGCTTATCTCAGACCACATAGGGAGACCATGTTGTTCCCTTGTACACTGCTGGTGCGATAAGATTTCTTTCCCTGTCCCCTCTAAATGCACTTACAATCGCAAAGAATGTCGCGAATGCAAGTTCTGCAAGAGCGGAAAGACCAACCTCTGTGGAAAGGGTGAGCTCTGAGGGATCGCTAATCGTGAATTGCGCGCTGATGGTGGCTATCCCAGTCCGGTCCACCCAAGGGCAAGGCCTAATGCCCGACAGCACCAGTCGCTTTACCTGCAACGGCAAGCCTGTGCACCACTTTGTAAGTCCCCTCCTCCCTCCCACGCGTATCACGTCCACTCATAACACCGCGCTTCAGATGGGCACCTCCACTTTCTCGCAATACACCGTCGTTGCAGACGTCTCTGTCGTCGCCGTCAGCAAGAACGCTCCTCTGGAGAAAGTCTGTCTCTTGGGATGCGGTATCACAACCGCCTGGGGAGCCGTCGTGAAGCAACAAGGAATCAGTACGTCCACCTTCCTCCTCTTATCATCGCTAACTGTACTTACCCTCTTACCCTCACCCACCCAGAGGGCTCTAACGTCGCCGTCTTTGGCTGCGGCGCAATCGGCCTCGGTGTCATCTCAACCGCCGCCCAAGTCGGCGCCTCCCGCATAATAGCCGTCGACACCAACCCCTCCAAAGAAGCTTGGGCCACAAAGCTAGGCGCCACCGAGTTCGTCAACCCCGCGGCTCTCCCGTCGGGCAAACGTATCCAGGATCACCTCGTCGAGATCACGGATGGGGGGCTGGATTTCACGTTCGATGCGACGGGGAACGTGAACGTTATGAGGGCTGCGCTTGAGGCTTGTCATAAGGGGTGGGGGGTTAGCACTGTTATTGGTGTTGCGGCTGCTGGGCAGGAGATTTCGACGAGGCCGTGAGTGTTACATGTGTTTGGTGAGGTGGGAAGGGATGCTGATAGGGGGCTCACAGCTTCCAACTTGTCACTGGTCGTACTTGGCGAGGTACTGCGTTCGGCGGAGTCAAAGGTCGCACTGAACTCCCTGGTCTCGTCGAGGGTCAGTGTCCTCCCCACATGTGTGGTTCCGAAAAGCAGGCGCACTAACTATCGTTATTGCTACCAGACTACCTGAAGGGCAACCTCAAGATCGACGAATATGTCACCCACCACCGCAAGTTCGAGGAGATCAACGAAGGCTTCCATGATATGCACGTACGTCCTTCCCTCCCGTACCCTTTGAATCGTTCACTCACGAGTATGGATGCCCAGGCTGGCGACTGTATCCGCTGCGTCGTTGACATGTCTTAAACGCCATCATCAGAACACAATGAGAAGAAGTAGAAGAAGTGTATCCTTAAACCGTGTTGTCACTGTCATATGTTTTTGCAATCCATATGATTAAAGATACTTGAATAACAGAGGCTGAAACTTACGTTGAGTAAGTGCGTGAGTGGTCGAGCAATAAGGTATAGATAGCAAGATAGACCCCCGACCATTCATTGTCTCACACCTGTTCTCCCGCCCTTACCTCCCCCCAACCTTTCTCCTCTTCCCCAAAACAGCACCCCAAAGCACCCCAAGCGCTTCCCCAACCTCCCTCCGCCTAACCCCCGACCTCTTCCAAACCACCCTAAGCACCCCCAACACCCCCAACACAAACGAGATATCCAAACACAATCTCCTCACTACCATCAGCACCGGGCCTCTATTCCCTTGTTGGTCCGAGCGGAGGAAAAAGCGGAGGAGAGCGTGGAGGGATGAGAGGCCCTTGAGGAGCGGTTTGAGGATGAGGGACCAAAGACCAATGTCGGAGAAGTCGATTTCGAAGGGGTATTGGGGTGGGGAGGGGTGCGAGCGAGCGGGGCTCCCGCGGCCCGAAGAACCACGCGAGTGGAGGGAAGTTGTGGATCGTTGAGCCGGAGCTAGGGGTTGAGAATCGAGCGTGGACTCGAGCGTGTCGATTCGTTCTGTGAGAGCTGCGAGGTGTGCTTGGACGTTCTCGACTGCTTGCTCTAGCGACATCGACAATGCGCGCGAGGGCGGACGTACAGAGCCGCCTGCTGCGCTGTAATGTCGTGACGGTGTTCCGGAGACCATGGGTTGTCCTTGACCACGGTTATAATAGGGTAATGCACTCTGGATCTGAGGCATCATATCCCTTGAAGGTGAAGGGTACCTCCCAGTGTACAACGTCGAGGATGGGTATACAGATGACGAAGGTATCGATGCAGACTGCGGATCTGCGAACGCACTCGGTGTCTCGAAGTTTGGGAGAGGCTGCTGTGGCGGTACGCTCGCCCTTCGAGGAGGAGGGGGCGAGGAGATTGCAAAGGACCCTGTGAGGGGTGTACGATATCGCGAGGAGAGAGAGACGGAGGAGAGAGGACGGGGCTGGTGGTGTGAGGTGTCGCGCATTGGGAGGTCGCGTGCCTCGTCACCGGTTTCGCCCTCCTCGCCCTCTGAAGAACTTTCGCCGTCGGCATCGGACTCGTGGTATTGTAGGCGGGGCGGATCTTGGTATTGTGGAGATGCAATTGCAGGGGGAATGCGGCGGTGTTCTTCAGAGGCTGTTGAACCTGAGGATTCGGAACCTCTTGATCGTGATCTAGTCAGAGTATCTGCAGAAGGTCGATTTTCAGGCACGTCCGGACGGCGGAACGAGATGTGATACATACGGCTCAGTACAAGGTTATCAGGATCCCCTCCATAGGACTGTAATTCGTCAATAAGGTCTTTTGCGACGGTCTTATCCGAATACTTGCTCAAAGCCTGACAACCGCAGCACGTTAAACGACCGGACACAGCAAAACAAACTAAGCCAGTAGGATACCTACCTTCAGCAATGCATCCACATACAACCACTTCGCCTCATATGAATCCAGATCCTTGTGCTTTGCCCAAGCATCCCTGAGAAGCCGAGAGTGCGATTAACACGTGATTTCAGTGCAGGATGACGAGGAAAGAAGATGATGCACCATTTTGCGCGATTGAGCATTTCAAAGATGCCTGGACGAGGAGAGGTGACGTTGCCTACCGTCGCTGCAAGGCGTAGGAAGGCGTCAGTATCTAACCCGAGCTACTCGGGTGAAAGGTAAGGTAGTACCTTGTTTGTAAAGGCTGCATGTGGGTGCGTCAACTCAGTCAGATGAAGGTTCCTAGGATAACAGAGCAGACTGTAACACACCTGTACATGGTCAGCTTCTCCTCGTATCCGGTCTGTATTGGACCTGTCTTTGGGAGACTCTGGACTATCTCCACCGCCCGGTCGAATTGGGCATCTATGAGCTGCCGCGAATCCATCCTTGACACGTTGGATTAGATTTTGAAAACTTGGACCCCGCAAAATTAGTACACGTAAACCGAGGGTTTACAACGAGTATGGGTAGCGCAGGGGGGATACTATCTCGGTGGCAAGTGCAACGCGGCGGAATGCAAAGTGTCATGACAGTGGATATGTGTGACATGAACGTGACAGTTTGATGTGACTACACAGGTCACACTTTAGCTGTGCTAGGGGCTGATCGTCCTCAAACATGATCAAGGAGGCAACATAGGACAGGATGGATACAGATATTGCAAGGAGAGCGTGAAGTATAGTGTGTAGTCCACGGTGCCCTTGGTCGCGTATTCGCTCAAACCTGGAGTGCAGACGCAGAGAGTATCAATCTTGCAGTGAGATTTTATTGACCACCGCACATCCGGCGTTCACATGCAAAATGTTTTGCAGGGCAGCAACGAGTCCTTGCTGAGTGCTAAGCCACGAGTAGTGAGCCTGGTTTCTAAGGCGTATTCCATTTCTATTCAGCCGAGTCGGCGAGTTTGGATGAGTGTCATATTAATGTATAAAATGATAGCGGGCGTGCAAGTGTATACAGGTCTCCATTACACGCAAAGGTGGGGACTCGATGTCTAATGGGATGGAGCGGCCAATGGCCACAGGGATCACCTGCCTGCAGCATCAGGATGGGGGCGACTACCTTATAGTCCACTGGATCCACTTACGTAGGGTTATGAAGTCCCTGTCAACCACTTATACTTCAGAGTACCAGGTATCCTTTCCTCCCTCTCGCTCACTACTTTCCCTTCATGTCCACCGTATTAGTTTTCGGTCGGTCCGTTTTGTTTCTCAAAACTCACCTCTCCAAACAAGTTTTCCCCATACCTTGCCATGCATACCCCTCAACTTCGTCTGTGACCTCGTAACCTCCCAATAACACCCATCAATGCCCTTGTCAGTCCACCGCGTCTGGTGTACTTTTTGTCCAATGCCGCCGTCGGGGTGTCGAGAGAGGATTTCGAAGAGAGTGGCTGGGGTTGTTCGTAGGAGGGGTGGGATGGGCTGGGGGAGGAGTTTGAGAATTACGGAGGCTGCTGCTTGCTTCACGGCCATCGTGGTCTTCTAGGAATGAAGTGGAAAGTGTAGACGGACGAAATGAGGAAGAGCGCAAAGTACAATTCAATTTCCCACGGTGTCTTGACTGTCACTTGAACGACTTATGGTACTGTTGCTTGGTCGGGCCTTTAGACTTGCAAAGCTTGCTCCTCTTCCGAGCCCTCGAATATCCAGGTATCTTTCAGCGAGTACAGGAATCGAAACAGACGCGTGTGGTATTCCCCTCAAACCAACATGGTCCGTCAAAGAACTCCTCTCATCATACCCCTCCCCATCCATATCCCCCGCTACATTCAAACGCCTCCACGAACTCTCCGCTCTCATTCCACCAGCCGAAGGCACGGTCGAACATGACACTATGAAGAAGGAGCTGGAGGAGATGGTCCGGCTTGTCGAGGCTGTGAAGCTGATCAAGGTGGATGGTCCGGTGGATGGGTCGATTCCGGATGGACGGATATGGGCGGAAGGGACAGGGATACTGCTCTCGGAAGGGGCGGTGGATGGTGACGAGGCCAAGGGGAGAAAGTTGTTGGAACTTGCTAGTCGGACGGAAGGTGACATGTATGTTGTTGAGACTGATCGGAAGAGATGAGAGCTAGAGGTAAGTGACAATCATTCTTGCACGTGTTCCAACTATCGTTCCTGTCTTATCCTTTCTACAGCTTGCCGTGCATGCAGAAGCCAAGCTCTCACTATGTATCTCAGAGACCCGCCCCCACATGTTTAGTCTTGCCATCTCCGGGGAAACCGTGAATGAATGGGATCAAATATTATAGGGAAGAGATAGCGAGTGAGCAAGATATTATACAATGTACAGTTGCAATTGTTCTTGGTAATCACGACTTGGAGAGTTGACTGTGTCCCCCGGTCGACCCAAAGCCGTTGGCCCCGCGATGGGTTTCACCAAGGTCCTGATATCAAGGTCAGCGTTTCAGTCACAGCACTTCGGGAAAACGAACGTACATCAACCTCAAGAACTTCAGGGGTGTATATTCTTTCGATGATCAGCTGAGCGATTCGATCCCCTTCTTCGACTAGAAACGGGGTCAAAACAGGTGAGTACACTATCAACTCGAACTACCAAAGACGGACACACCTTCAAAGTCTTTGTCGGAGAGGTTGAAGAGCAAAACGAAGACTACGCCACGATAGTCCGCGTCAATGACACCAGCACCGGTATCGATCATGAACTTCGAAGCTACACCAACCTTTCAATGAGCTTCCCTCAGCTGACAGAGTTAGATAGCCACTCACCAAGCCCACTCCGAGGCGCAACACGTCCGTATGTACCAACAGGAACAGCTATCGAAAGCTGTGTGTCAACAAGTGCCTTTCCATGCGCAGGAATCGTTTTCTTCTCGGCGCTTTAATTTCATGTCAACACGCGTCCAGACAAACCTCAACACGAAACCATACCTATACAAATCATAACCAGCTGCCAACGCTGAGCCACGAGTAGGTACCCTCGCTTTATCAGACAACCTCTTGATGAGGAGCTGAACGACAGGAGCAAACGGTTGTTCTGCAGAGTCCGACATTCTTCGTTTCTTGGGCTGGGGTTCCATGTCGATTGCCATGTGTAAGGACTAAGGGAGGAACAGAAACTGGTTGGGTTGCGGTGAGTGGCTTTGATGATTTTCGGAACGTGACGCGACGTGTTTATGACCGGTGCTGAGTTTCAAAAGCGTGTCAACTCCGACGGGCTTATAATCACCGGGACGACGACAAGACCCACACGACTCTTATTAAGTTATAACTTGTCGTTACTGGTTTTTGGTTAACTTTTCTTGTATGGACTTGTCGCAGCAGGAACTGCCTCTAACATCCTATTTTACCAGAGGAAAGAAAGAGACCAAACCTGTCACTTATTCCTCGAAGAAGAGAAAGCAAGCTGAAGACGCGGATTCAGGGGGCTCTTCAAAGAAGGGCAAAACCGACGCGGGGAAGGCAGCGAAGAAGAGCACGTCGGGCCCCAAAGCGCACGTAAAGAGCGCGCAGTTGCCTACCCCAAGTACCTCTGCAAGAAAACATGTGCCTTCGTCCCGCGGTGTCCAGGGTGTGCTGGCAAAAGCGCAATTTCCTCCTAGCACAACCGAGAAGAGCAGCTTTGCAAAGAAACAGGCTAATGACGAGCCTATTGACCTGACTCAAACCGAGACTGAAGATACGCCCTCAAAGGTACCCCCCAAACGTCGCGCCGGAAAGGAGAAAGGAAAAGCGCCAGTTGACGAAGTCATTGCTATGCAGTCTCTTGCTACGCCTGCATCCAGCAACTTGGCGAAACGTCGTACAAGAGTCACTAGCTTTGGGGAAGCTGTGGTTCCTACGCGACAGTCGTTGAGACTCGCAGAAGCTGCCCTGCCTACCCCAGAAACTGGCCTGCGCAGAGTATCTGCATCTGCGTCTGGTATGGCGGAAGCAACTCCTTCCGCTGGTCCCTCTCGACGCAGGCACCAACCCTCTCGGTTGAGCATCGTCTCGACACACCCTTCTAGTCCAAGTTCACTCACTGTGCTTTCGCCTGTGCGGTTTACTGCAGCGTCGGCCGATTCTGTTTCGCGCTCCCGTGTCAATTCAGGTGACTCAGCGGGTTCGCACGTGCACGACGAAGAGGATCCGTTTACTTCTCCCGTTGAATACGGCGCTGCCTCTTCTAAGCCTTCAGGTGAATCCGAGACTTTCGGCACCACCAGACAACCCACAGCCGAATCCCATACTCTTGATGCTACTCCTGTTCACATACCTGATGTACCCATGAATCCTGTTCCCTCGTCCCAAAGTCAATACCTCCTCCACCCCGACGCAACACCAAAACGCAAACGTGTCGCTCGGCGAGTCGAGGTGGTTCACTCGTCACAGACTCAGGAGGAGAGAGAGTTAACGGAGTCGATGCCTCCTCCACTTATTCCTCCGAGTGCTATGCGTAAGCTTTCGGTCGGGGAGTCTTCGCGGAGGTGGGACCATAATCTTTTAAATCTGGTACTTCGCTCATCATATTTTACAGCATGGGACCACTGGCTATCGATATGCGTACCCCTCGTCCGAACGTGCATACTCCCCGGGCCATAAATGAGCACCAAAGCCAGCATGTGTACACGCTAGGTTCAAGCCCCCTCACGTCTCCCGGAACTTCTCCGCACGGTCCTTCTCGCTCGTTTGTTGCGACGAAGAAAGCGCTGGATGAACTTTCATTCTTCAAATCCCCTTCGCGGGGGAGGAGAACTTCTCCGTACCGTTCGCCTGCGCGCAAGTTGGGTTCTCCCTCATCTCGCAAACCTGCGCGTGAGGATTCGATCGAAAACGTTCCTCCGGTGCCCGAAGATGATTCAGTGACAGAGTCAGAGTCAGAATCCGAGTTGCTTCTACGTTTCCCGAAGAGGACACCGAATAAATTGAAGGGATTCCCCTCGCCCGAGCGAGCGAGGAAGACGTCCCCATCCCGACCCACTTCGCATGACACACGTTCCCCACTCTCCCGCAAACTCGCCCGCGAAGCCGACCTCCCCTTCGCCTCAGACGACTCAGCCACCGAGCCGGAATCCGATACAGACATCCTCCACTGTGTCACCGAGATTGGGAAGAGAAAGACACCTCGACAACCTCGTGCGCCTTCTACACCTCGACGGCCACTCATCTCGCCTCTCGTTTCACCCGCTAGATCCAGGTATGCTGGTGCGGGTGAAGCTTCTCTTATGGGGTCTACGCAGTTCCTTATGCAGGAAGGCGCGGGGATGAGCGTTCCGGGGACGTACACATCTCCGTCGCGTAGACGGGCTTCTGCGCGGAGAAGGCTGGCTCAGGCTGTGCCAAGTGAGTCGGTTCCATCGGTTGTGAGGGAGTTTATGGATATGTTCGATGAGGGAGATGGGAGTTATCCGGAGGATTTCCCAGAATCTTTGCGCGTTTGAAGAATGAAGGCTGAAGATTGAGGAAGAGGAAGTCGCATCACACAAGTATGAGTTATGAAACTTTGTTTATTCATTATAAAGGCTCTAAGCTTATCAAAAGTATTAAGGTCAATACGAATATATACTTGGGAAACCATCGTCCGTGAGCGATGCGGTAGTATCTGTAATTGTCCATGTCCTTGTCCATGCAGGGGAAACAGTAAAGGCGAAGAAAGGGGGGAACAGAACGAAACGGGAAAACAGGACCAGCTCATACAATCTCCTTCGAAACCGAAATATCCTTGTCCGACGCCATCCCCATAGCAGCAACATCTACAGGCCCCCTCAGGGTAACCTCCGAGCCATCATCGACGCTGTTGGAAATCGCCAACTTCGCCTTCTTGACACCTTCGGCGCTCTTCTCCGCCTCAACCTGCGCAACCTTGTCTTCCTCCATAACCTGATCCCCAAACACCTCTCCAAGCTCTTCGAGTGTCCTGTGTGCCGTCTCGGGGTATATGAAGTACACAACTCCGAGGGAGATGAGACAGAACCCAACGAGCAAGAAATAATAACCAGCTTTCATAACCGCAAACAGAGGTGGGGTGATGAACGCGATGATGAAGTTGAAGAGCCAATTCGTGCCCGTGCTCAACGACATTCCCTTGGCACGTGCACGGAGGGGGAAGATCTCCGCGCCGAGGAGCCATGGTCCCGGACCCCACGTCGCACCGAAAAAGAAGAGGTAGAGACAGACGCCGAAGAAGAGACCGTCTGCTGCTGGGATACGGGTGGGTCCGACGGGGAGGGAGTCTGCGTAGTATTGGAGACCGCCGACGATGGAGAGGGACCCTGCAAGTGCGACACTGCCGACGAGAAGGAAGCGACGTCTACCCCATTTGTCGATGAGGAACATGGCGGGGATGGTACCGGCGCAGTACACGAGTGCACAAGCACCGGCGTAGAGCAGCGAGCGCGAGGTGGTGAAGCCAGCGCGGGTAAGGTTAGACGGGAGGAAGTAGAGGATGGCGTTGATTCCATTGAGCTGAGCGAACATCTGGCAGGTGATACCGACGATGGAACGGCGGGTATATTGACCGAACACCTGACGCCATGTCGCTTGACCGAGGTGACGCTCGAACTCGACTGCAGCAACGATTTCTGCATATGTCGCAACGATCTTGGGATCCGTGACGTCGCCATCACCGTGAAGATCTGCAAGAGTGACCAAGCCTTCCTGTTCGAAACCATTGGCCACGAGCCAACGTGGGGTTTCAGGAAGAATGAATGTCCAAGCGACGAGGATTCCAGCAAGCGCAGCTTGAACGACATAGGGACCTCTCCAGGAGATCTCGGAAGGCATGGCGAAGAAGAAGCCATAGCCGACCCAAGCCGATACTGCGTATCCGAGGTTCAAGCAGATGTATTCGATGCAGACGAAGAGACCGCGAGCATGACTGGGTGCAATCTCGCACTGCAAGACTGGGACCGTCATGGAGAGTATGCCGACGCCAATACCTTGGATTGATCGACCGACGATCAAGACTCCAAGGTTGGGGGCGAAGATTTGGATGAAGGCGGCGATGAAGTACATGATAGCTCCGACTCTGACTGACATGCGACGGCCCATGACATCACAGATGTAGGCCGCCGCGAAAGATGCGAAGAAAGCCGTGATGTTGAGACATGAGACTGTGATCGCTGTGAGGTGGACGGTGAGTAAGGCAGTCTGAACTGAGCAGCGTCGAGGACAACTAACCTTGAACCCAGGGATCCACACCAGTGGTGCCAGCCTGGATTTGATCCATTGTAACTGTCTGCCCAAACATCCGGTGGATGAAGGATGGTTGAACTTGAACCGCAGCGATAATGCCTTGGCCGTATCCGAACATCGCATCGCCCAGCGACGCGAGAGCGGAGGACATATAAAGCAGCGATTTTCCAACCATCCATTTTGGATAGCGAGCGGTGTACACTCGAGGACGTAAACGTTGGGTGAGTGACATGGTGAAGGTGAAGATTCAATTGAAGGAGGGTTGTTAAAGTTGTTAATTGATTTAATTCGAGGATGGAATGTTCCCAAGACCAGAGGAAAAGATGAAGATGGAGGATAAACCGTGAAGGATGGCTGGTATTTATGCTTCCCAGCCCGAGGGGCAAATTGTGTTCCGAAACACCGTGATACCTGGTCCGTTCTGAAACCGCCGTTGTCTCGGAGCGGGAACGGGTGTTGCACACGCACATCCGTTCCGTCAATTGAAACTCGGTCCGCAATGAGTCTTGCTGCATCGACGATGAATTGAACCGTGCACTGAACGTTAGCATATCCCGCGTAAACCGATCATTGGAGGTCGCGTTGTAGTTTCGGAGCGGAACACGCATGTCATGTGATCGTGACCCGACGCGTCAGCTGTAACGCTGCTGTCTAGCCGATTTCAAAAACTGTTATCTTATCGTGACTTGTTACAGCCCAATACAAGTAAGGTAGGAGTCAAGCTTGAGCCAACGTTGCTTTTGCACTACCTCTACCACCTGATTCAACTCGATATGCCTGGTCGTCTCCAGTACAAGGTAAACTTTCCATTGAAATTACTTCCATCGGACACGGTTGACCTCGGATCGGATGTCTCACCAGTCTGCGCTTGTGACGGGTGCCGGGTCGTAAGTCTCCCGAGACTTGCGAGTCATTGAAACACGATCCTGATCACAGACGATCCACAGCGGCATTGGTCTCGAATCATCCTTGCTGTTTGCTCAGGAGGGAGCCAATGTCTTGCTCGTTGATATCAATTTACCCGCCGCAGAGAAGGGTGCTTCTCTGATCAAAGAGCGATTCCCTAATGTTACAGCAATCGCTGTCAAGGCCGATGTCGGAAAAGAGGCAGACATCAAAGCCGCTGTTGACCTCGCTGTCAAGGAGTTCGGAAGACTTGATATCATGGTATGGAATTCTTTTCCGTTTCTGGTGTTGTTCGGACACCTCGGATTTTCTGATCTTGGCGGTGTATTTTAGTTCAATAACGCGGGTAGGTTTTGTTAGCACGTAGATAGTCTATCAGGCTGACTCGGGACACAGGAATTATGCATCCCGAGGATGATCACGCCCTCAACACCGAGGAGCGGATCTGGGACCTGACAATGACGATCAACGTTAAGGGCGTCTGGTGGGGCTGCAAGTACGCCATCCTTGCAATGCGCCAGAATCCTGTGGACGAATCAAAAGGTCTCCGTGCCGGCGGCAGCATTATCAACACAGCCAGTTTCGTCGCGATCATGGGAGCTGCTACCCCTCAGTTGGCTTGTGAGATATTTAGCGCACAGGTTTGCCGAAGTCGATCACTGATATTTCCCTTCAGACACTGCCTCGAAGGTATGGTTCTTGGGGAAAGTAGATTGATGGTTCTGACGTCTACTCAAGGGAGCTGTGCTCGCTATGACGCGTGAGCTTGCTATGGTCCATGCTAGGGAGGGTATTCGTCTGAACTCTCTCTGCCCGTGGGTGGCCTGTCATTCACTACGAAAAGTGCTGATTTCCAAATGAACTTCTGCAGCGGACCCTTGAAGACACGTGAGTGGTCGCTTTATTTTGCTTGACAGCGAGCTTGTGCTGAAGAAATGAGCAGCCCTTCTGATGGACTTCTTGAATACTGACGAAAAGAAGAACCGTCGCCTCGTCCACCTCCCTATGGGTCGTTTCGGCGAGGCTGTTGAATTGGCGAAAGCTGCCCTTTTCTGCAAGTATCTCACCCTTTATATGTAACTCCCTGCTGAGTTTTCCTTCCCAGTGGCGAGCGATGACAGCAGCTACATGACAGTACGTCAGCAACAGCCATTGCGCCTCCAGAATTGCTCACCTTTATTTCGACAGGGAACGGACTTCAAGGTAGATGGTGGTTTGACCTCTTGCTACGTGACCCCTCTTGGAGAGCCGGCTCTTGCTCCTCCCGCGAGCCTCATCTAGGTATGAGAAAATTCAGTAAGGAGGCCAGGTAATAACCCAGAAAGCCTTGAGAAGTGTACTTGATACCTGTAGCCTTACTGTTTGGTGCAAGTGTAAGACATAATCCAGTTCCCAGATGGAAGAGGAAAAACTGAGTGCCAAAGTAGAACATGTTGTACGGGATACGTCGCAATACTTACACAAATTCGAGGTGAATGTCCACTCATATCCTCCCACCTTCCACAAGATATTACTGGGTAAAATAATTTGCCTTCCAAGCCCCAAATGTCCGGGATAATGACCATTAAATCGCTTTCTTCTCCGCAGCTCTACGTTTCTCGCCTTGTTCTTTGCGTAACTTTGTGATTTCCTTGCCGACGTCATTATGTAGCTGCTTCTGCAGTTCGGGACGGTAGCCGAGCTTGAAGAGCAGCTCCAGATGGACAAAGAAAGGGGCGAGGACGAATGCTTTCAAAATATAGCATCAGCGTGTGAGATTCGTACAGATACTTTGAAGCTACCTCCGAGGATATTGTCCAACAAGGCTGGTGCACGCCCCTCTGCAAGACCATGCCCAAGGAATTGGGCGATCCAAGAAACGACTTGGACGATGATCGCATCTCGTATGCCGTCAGGCCGGCGCGCATATGCCGTTGCCGTCAGTAATGTCAACATCATCTGTGGCGCGTAAAGGAGCTAATAAGGTGGGAGTTCGAACGATCCGGTAATGAGGACGCTGCATGTGATTATTGGATGCCGGATGGGGACTCACAGCAGCTACGGGATCAAGGAGGGTGTAGTAGCACATGTAGAACGCTGTGACGAGAGCCGACGTGTTTAAGTCGAACACCAGGTACTCGTTGAAGACATGGTGGGCAGAGGGGAGAAAGGTGGGTGGGGGTAAGAGAGTGGTGAGGACCAGTGCACTCCTACATATCGACGTGTCTTGCCATCAGCGCCCGCGGCATAGTGAAAGAAGTACGTACCACAGAAGAGCTGGTACTCCGAAGATGTGAATGAATACATTCACCGGATGAGAATGGTAGGAGCCATAGAAAGTGAGCTGAGCCCCACACGTGTCAGCAGGTTGTGTATGTAAGGACCAAGATTGGGAGGCCAAGCTTAAGTTGCTTAACAGATCAACTCAAATCGAACGCACCTGTTTTCGAACGTCGAACAAAGAAGACATGATGATGGTAGCTGCGAGGTTGTTCTGAGCGGAGCTCTCCTAATGTACACACATCCACGAGCTACTTATATCTGAAATGGTTCCTGTCCGCTGGAAACAACGGAATATTTGAAGGGGTGATGGGCCGGCAGACTCCGATCCCTGTGTCCCAACCAGTGCTGACACACCCTTCAGCACTCCGACCTCAACTCATTTTCTCAGCTCAGCAACTGCGCTCTATTCGATTATCCGACATCTAACTCAGCTCCTTACAAACGGATCCGGATCATGATGTATTATACCGCTTGTTGATGCACATCTGGCAGCCAGCCGGGTGCAGTTTCGAAATTCCCCCCAGAGTTGCCTTTTATGGACTTGACATCCACGTGGCACGTGACGACTCGTCCAGTCGTTTGTGCCTAGCCACGACGGCTCACTGTCACAGTACTTGTCAGGACTTGCTTGGTTTTTTACTTGCAATCATGGTTCGGTCAACGATAATAGTGCGGGCAACTGATGCGCTGCCATTGGCAGCAAGTGTTGATGATGAGCAGGTTCGTGTCTTGCTGTCAGAGCGAAGAACCTGCGGACTGACGGGTGAAGTCATGCAGACGGAACAAGCTCTACAGGAGCACAAACAACAATCGAAGCTCATATTCAGGCGCATAACACCGAACTCAGAACCTCGGTGCTCCATAGAAAGTGGTCAATACACCTTACAGTAAGGTCCACATATACTTGAGCTTGTGGGGCAGCTTTCTCACTCTACTCCAGTTACCTTCTCGTAGACAATGTCGTATTCTTGACCTTTGCCGACAAGTCTTATCCTCGGAAACTGGCTTTTTCATACCTCGAAGAGCTATCCAAGGAGTTCTCTCTGTCGTACGGAGCCAAAGTAGAATCGGTGCGGAAGCCATACGCCTTCGTCGGGTTTGGTAGGCTCTTTGCACATTGGAATGTCTCTACATCACTGACAAGCGCCACGAAGACACGTTTATGTCTAAAACCGCTCGACTGTACCGGGACACCAGAGCCGCCAACGCCTCTGGTAGTTCCAATCTAGACAAGCTCAACGACGAACTACATGATGTCACGCGCATAATGACGAAGAATATGGAAGAGCTACTCTGGAGAGGCGATTCTCTGGACAGTAAGTATCACTGCTGAGAGCTTTTGTTGGCGCTGACGCCTGGGCGCTCTTTTCAGGAATGTCACATCTTTCTACCTCGCTTCGCTCCGAGTCTGAGAAGTATCGCAAGGCAGCCAGGAACATCAACATCCAGGCAATGATACGACAATATGCGCCATTTGGTGCCGTGGCACTCTTGTTTATTATCCTGCTTTGGTGGCGCTTCTCATGAAACAGTGGATGTTTGACTCTTGTGCCTCCCTGTTCGATATGGACGTCTTACATACAGACAGCGTAATCTATGCGATTTTGGACACCCAGTTGCAGCCACTGTTGTCGAGGGAGTAGCGTTTGGGTGCTCCTCAGGCACTACATGCTTCTGAGGAGTTCTTAGTGCCGTCTTCGGATAGCCGCATTTTCTTCGTTGGGATTCGCTTATTTTGACTTATGTTCACCGATCCAGCGTGCTTTCAATCTACCACTCTCGGAGGCGCATGACGCGGATGTACCCTTGATCCATGTACCGCACTGGTTGCAGCTTCGCGAGGAGAGTGTTAAGCCAACTGGAGTTTTGTGTATGTCTTGGTGTTGGTAAGTAGCAGGTTCCACCCTCCAGAATTGCTAAGTGCGGGCACAGGCGATCACAGTGAGCTGGTCTTTAAAGGACCTCGTCGTGCCCAGGCCCACTATGTTACAGCGCCGACGCCGACTTCGTGTTTTTGGAGAAGTTCTCCTCGCGCCCTAGGATAATATCGTGAGATTTGGAAGGATATTATTCATGCAATTCACTGCTTACTTCTAGGGAATCGGGGCACCAGATGTTGAATCGCCTCGGTCCAGCCTCCCCACGTGGTGGGGAATGGTCAGTAGGCATGCGTCACCCATCCCGGTATGACAATCATTTCATGGGAGGTATCCATGATCAGTAGAGCGGCTGACTGATTGATCTCGATCAACCTAGCGGCATCACATCGTATATTCTGTTATGGTTCTCCATACACTCGCAACTTTCAGGAGAACATCGCTGGGCCGCGACCTAAGGCAAACTTTTGCGGTGATATGGAACTTGATTTGTGGCGTCCACGCATTCCTTTTCCTTCTTACAACAACTCACAACCATTTTGAGTTGGCAATTTTCCTATTATCGGTGTCTCGTGGGGGCGAGATTCTCACAATAAGCCTCTGGAGGGCACCTTGGTGATTCGCCTCCCATGCTGGGTTCGTTCTGGGCTGTGATCGCTCATTGGTTTGGGGTGCTCATAGTGCTTCTTGCTTTGTCCTTGCCTTTACTGTTGACAATGCTCACTTCGTAGAAGTGGTGCTTCCTTCATCCAGTTCCCGTCTCCCGCGTCTTTCGATACTTGTGCTCCGCCTGCTCAGATTTCTTCTTTTAGGATTTGCCACACGTTGTTTTTCCATTGGACAACTCAGCAACCTAAGGTTTTCCCGGGGGCCGAAGTACGTGATTGGTTCAGTGCAGGCAAATTTTCGCTGAAGAAACATCAGCTACTAGTACCGCAGAGTTCATTTCCGGAGCTGAACTGACATGCCCAGTTTCGAATCACTGGTGGTTCTTCGCCGGGGCACAGTATAAGAATGCAGCGCTGTTGCGATGCAGCGCGTAACCTCAGCTATGTCCCCTGCGATCTGGGTTAACCTATCTTTAGTGACACTTGGGCTGTACATAGTCAAGCAGTTGTATGGCAGGAAGGCGGGTCCTCTGCCGCCGCCAGGCCCTAAACCGATCCCGATCATAGGCAATCTCCTGGATATGCCTAAGGAGAAGCCCTGGGAGACCTTTCTAGAGTGGGGAAAGGAGTATGGTAAGCTGCTCAGTTTATCTTCCAACGTGGGTGACGCTGACGCTTTGCGTGCAGGCGATATAGTGTCAATCGATGTTATGGGACAGCGGGTGATCATACTCAATTCAGCCAACCACGCTTTGAATCTCCTGGAGAAGAAAAGCACTATAACTTCCCATCGACCTGTCCTCCAAATGACTGGAGAAATGATTGGTTGGAATAAGTCGCTGGTCCTATTGCAGTACGGTGACGAATTCAACGAGTACCGAAAGTATCTACACCGCGCTCTTGGAAAGACAAAACTTCAAAAATATCACCCGTTGATAGAACGCCAAGTACATCGTTTTCTCCAGCGATTGGTCGATAAGCCGGAAGACTTCTTCTCCCATATCCGATGGTAGATCAGAGAAAACTCGACGTTTGATGACACGTTGAACATCACCCAGGAATTCTGGCGCTATCATACTAGGCATCACATCTGGGTATGTGGTGCGCGACGAGGACGACCCGTATCTCAAGACTGCAGAGACTGCGATACATTATTTTTCAACGACCTCGGCGCCGGGAGCGTTTCTGGTGGACCCTTTACCAATCCGTGCGTCGAACAGCTGCTCCTTTGGGTGGAATGTTGACGGTCTTTCTTTAGTGAAACTATTACCTTCTTGGTTTCCGGGCACATCATTCCACGAGGTTGCCATGAAGGGGAAAGAATCGTTGAATGAGATGACTGACAAGCCATACGAATTTGTGAAAGCACGGATGGTTTGTTCATTTTTGTGCAGGGAGTAGTGATTGCTGACTACCTGCTGTACTTCGTTCCCAGGAAGCTGGGACGGCTTTACCTTCATGCACAGCTGAGCACTTAGAAGGCAAGACGCTCTCGGTGGAGGCTGAGCGCATCGGGAAGTGGTGCGCTCAAACGTTGTATTCAGGCCAGCTGTTCACATGTGAGGTCAAGCTTAATAATCAACTGAAGCTTTCGTCAGCGGGCATGGACACGGTAGGAGCGATTTGGGAACTCTTCGATTGGAGGTCTCATTGTTAACTCAAGGTTGTTGCAACCATACATGCCTTCTTCCTCGCGATGGCGCTTTATCCCGAGGTACAGCGCAGGGTGCAGGCCGAGATTGACACAGTCGTTGGTCAGGACAGGCTCCCAACTCCCAGCGAATGCGATCAACTTCGTTATATCAACGCCATGGCTCTCGAGCTTTCGCGTTGGTTTTGCGTTGCTCCACTCGGTGCGTTCAGAAATAAGATCACCTGAACTGCAGTTGATATGCCATTCCATGAAGCCGTGGCCCATGTCACGACCGAAGACAATTTTTATGAGGGGTACTTCATACCTAAGGTTCCCACATTTACCCAAACGCATGGTCAGCTCAGTTTGATGCTAATACGTCTCGCACCTCATTCTTCTTTCGTAGGGCGATGCTTCGGGACCCAAAGATATATTCTGACCCCCAGGAGTTCAAGCCAGAGCGGTTTCTACCGTTGGACGGCAAGCGTCCCGAAACCAACCCTTGCGGTATCGCTTTCGGATTTGGCAGACGGTAGGCCATCTTTTCCGTACCAACTACAGGGTGACTGAGTAGTTTTGAAAAGATACTGTCCGGGTAAGATTCTGGATCACCTGATGGTCCTAAAGCTAGTCTGCACTGGGCGTTGCCTTCGCAGAAATGTCGATTATCATCCAGATGGCCATGGTTTTGTCGTCCTTCGATATCAAAAAGGTAACTGAGGAAGGGAAAATCATTACCCCTGAATACAAACAGACCACGGGAACGATTAGGTGCATTCCACTCTTTGACGATCTTGACTACTAGTCCCTTAATAGTCACAGTCATCTTGCAGTCATCCATGTTCATTCAAGTGCGAGATAAAGCCTCGCTCGGCGAAGGCGGAACTTATTCGACAAGCACTTGAGTTATGATTGCACTTCGTCTTGGACTGGCATCACCATTGCTCTTGGGGCCAAATCCCCCACGGTCGACGTGCTGAAGCGCACAATCTCAGTTGCGGAACTATATCTTGAGCTACGATTCCCATGCCAGCACGCGATTCCTCCTTCATGTATTCACGTCATACTCTCGAATGACAACAGTTTTGTTATAGAACAAGAGACGTAGTGATGCCTAAGCCTGATAAACCGCGAATCGGTAGAAATCAGAGATCGTCTCGATATAGATAACACGAGGCAGTACGAACCTGGGCCTGGGGGAGATTATCATTTCGGTGGGAGAGCACTGAAAGGGAACAAAAGGGTCTCTGTTATCGCAAGCCTCCTTCTCTCCCTTCACATCCTCAGCAAGATCCGTCACCATGAGCGTAGCAGGAGGATTTGGGATGCCCCAGCCCTATTCCCCACCTTCGGGTGGTCAGATCCAGCCAGGAGCGATCACTTATACAACGTCTACAAGTCCTGATGGACAGATCATCTATCATCCGTTCAGGTGAGCCCTCCAGCATCTAACGGCCGTTCTAATTTATTGACAGCCGACGTGGAACGGACAGAGCTGTCCCTGCTAGGCAAGCATAAGTCGACGCTATATTGATATCACGTCCTAACCCCCGAGTAGCTACCAGACACCTCAGGGAGTAGTTCACGGTATCCAATGGGTTCCGGCCGAAGCCACGCAGATTCTGCCTCCTGGAGCTCAACCAGCGAACGCGGTAAGTTCGCGAACAAGGAAAGTATCACTGCGACTGATATCGCGTGCAGGATTTTGCTGCATCGTGGAATCGTGGCAATCTCACAAGAGACGACGAAAGAGCTCTAGAGAAATGGTGAGTCATTCGTGGCGGGTCGCGGCTCGTTTCTCATGGTAAACAGGCAGAAATCAGAGGAGAAACGTAGGAAAAAAGAAGAAAAGGAGTCCGTCAGACGCATGTCCAAGCAATTTGACAGAGATATGCAGGAGGCCGAGCTGCGTGCTGCGCGCGAAAGAGACGCTCAGGTCAGAGAACGCCGCCGTAGTTTCTATGGCGACGCCGCTCCCCCTGTTCCAGCCGGATATGGCGCTCCCGGAGGTGCAACCTACGGTGCTTATAGTCACAGCCCCAGCAGTCATAGTACTGCAGACCTCGATCGCAAGTTTACTGAACTTGAGATCGAGAGAGAAAGCAAGTACAGCAGTCGTCAGAGGAAATACTCGACCAGCGGCGGAGATCGCACCTCTATATATGGGCCGCCCGGGGGCAGCGCATACGCATCTCCAGTGGCAAGCTACCAGAGCCCAACTGGGTATCCTACCACTGGAGCAACCAACCCATACAACCGTGCGGCTTCTCCTTATCGTCAGCCAAGCGTGTACTCCACTTCCCCCAACGCTCGTCCGCAGGAATTCTCTTCGTATCCTGGTGGCCCCGATCCGATTGCTAGGGCAGCGTCCCCTTATGCTAGGGCAGCATCACCTTACGGTCGCCCCGACCCGATCGCGAGAGCAGCCTCACCATACGGTCGACCTGAACCGATTGCCAGAGCTGCGTCGCCCTATGGTCGCCATCCCACAGAGCCGATCGCCAGAGCTGCGTCTCCCTATGCTCCGAGCCACTCCCCGTATGGTGCTAGAGCTCCTTCTCCCCTCCCCCCTCGCGCAACTTCGCCCTACGCGAGAGGTCCTCCCCAACGCTCGACATCTCCATACCCCCGAGCTCCGTCGCCTTTTGTCCCTCCTCCACAAATCAATTCCGTCAGCAGTGGTGTATACCCTGCGGGACACGTTTTGGAGGGCCAGCCACTTTCGAGGTCCCGCGCACCATCCCCGATGCCTGGACCCCCCGGCGTTGCCTTCCCATCTTCACCCCGCATGCCTGGTTCTGTTGTTGGTGGGGAGCAGCAGCTCTCTGCGCCTGAGGCATTCTCGCGCCCTGCCAATGCGGCCCAGCCATACACACCTTTCAGCGTCATGAAGATCCAGGATATGGAACAGTTCTACGACCAGATCCCCCGGATGCCACTTGTCCTCGATACCCATGACGTATACCACCAGGATTGGATCAGGTTCATGAATGTTCGTTATTGATTTTTCTTGATCATTTGCTAGCATGCTGAGGATGTATGATCAGGACCTTGCTCTCGCTTGGGCCGGAAAGATGCCCATCTCCGAGTTCTCCCGCGGTGCTCCTGCCAAACGCTCCACTCTCGTCGCCGACCTCATCGATCTGTGGAATACCAACTTTTTCATCACCCGTCGCGTCGAAGTTGTCTTGTACAAAGGGCGCGAACGCCGCTCTGGTCCTAATGCGGGTACAATTGACAACCACCTTGCCAACTTCGAGAATTCGTCTTCAGACGACTCGTCGTCTTCCTCTTCCGAGTCGGACTCCGAAGACGATAGGTACCCTAAATATGCCCATGACTTAACAGAGTCCAAGAGACGTCGCAGGGAGAAGAAGGAAGAGAAGAAAAGGCGCAAGAAGGAGAAGAAGCTCAGGAAGAAGACCAAGGAACGCGAAAAGACTTACTCCCTCTACTTGACCTACATTCCTCCGAGGGACATCCATGGTCCCACTCAGCACGGTTATTACCACTAAACGCTGTCGATCGAAGAAAGAACCAAGGAATCGTGGACTATGTACTTCACTTACACCATCATCTGATTCGTCCAAAACTCCCAGCTACAGAAACATATACATAAAAATACACAATATATTCACCTGGCTGCAATCCATGTATATCATTTGTACAACTTAACGACGATGAGAAACTGATATCGAATGCTCTAAATATGCTGCGACAAATATCATAGTCCATGGTCATTAAAGTAAGAAAAGTATACCTATAAGTTACAACGGATGTCTACCAGCCACCACGCCCCCTGCCCCTCGAGTTGTTGTAAGAGCCTCCACCACCATTGTGGCCTCCACCGTTGTATCCACCACGGTTGTGATTGCCGTTTTGTGAGCCATAGCCACCGTAGCCGCCATAGCCTCCTGGTCCACCAGCTTGGCCGCCATAGCCTCCACCACCACCACCGTAGCCCCCTCGACTATAGGACTGGGATTGGTGGTTGGACTGTCCGTATCCACCTCCTCCGTAACCTTGTCCGCCACCTCTTGGTCCCCCGCGATGAGGTCCACCCCTAGGAGGGCCCTGGTACCCACCTCCACCGCTTCCACCACCTCCATAGCTCTGTACAGGCGGTCTTCCATTCGAGCCGTACCCACCAAAGCCTTGCTGAGGCGGAGGGTATGACTGCCTAGGTGGCTGCTGATAAGACGAAGTGTATGACGTAGGTGTGTACGAGTGGCCGTTATGGCCCCCGTATCCAGAACTGTTCCCATAGGAGCCACGATTGGGAGGGCCTCCACCGCGTCCACCTCCACCTCGGTCCATCCCTCGTCCACCCCCGCGACCTCCACGTCGCGAGCGGGGGTCGGTGTCTTCAGCAGTGAGTTGACGGGGAGGTTTGCGGAGGCCTGGAAGGAGCATCGATCGGTGGGGAGTAAGTTGTTTGGGGAAGAAGAAGAGCGCGGAGAGGGATCTGTCGTTCCTGATGTCAGGGAGATCCACCACCGTGAGGGGCGAGTAGTAAGTTGATCCTGGGAGACAGTCGGGGTTTGGTAGTGCACTACCGCTGATGCCCTTCGAATCTTTGATAGGGAATGGGAGCGGCTGTAAAGACTTGCGATGTTAGACAGGCAACCCAATAAAGAGTAATGGGAATTTAGCTCACCTCTTTATCCTTCCGCTTTCCATACAAACTCTCAAAGAACGGATATAACCTATGTTCATCGGACACGTACATCACATCATTCCCCCAACTATTCCTCCTAACCTCATCCTCCGTCAACCCGGGATACTTCTCCCCCATCGCTCCCAAAAGCCTCTTCTCATCAATGAACGGAAGGAGTGCGACGCCCTGCCACACCATCTTCTTCCCGTTCATATCGATTTGGAAAGTCTCTGGATAGAAATCGATGATCGGTGATTCCGGCTCGGTCATGAGCGGGTGGAAGACTTCCGGGATATGCTTTTTGGAGGCGGGAGGGAAGACCCCCATCAGCTGTTCGTATGGTTTGAAGGGTTGGCCGAGGGTGAACTCGAGCTTCGTTTCTTTTAGGTCTTCAAAGTCGGAGGCAAAGGGAGCGAAGTGGAAAGGGTAGTACCATTGCCATGATGGAGTCTGAGGGAGTAATAGAAAGATTTGAGAACGCCTGGAGTCTGTGAGGACGAGTGACTTACCCCTTGATAATAGTAATGCAACACCCATGCAATACCTTCCAAGTAGTGCTTGGTCACCCTGTTGAAAGGCCAACGTCAAGCAGCAATCTCCAGTATCAAAAGACTATGACTTACAATTTCCTGAACTCAACATTGGAATTCGAAACACCGAACTTTTGTTGATAATATCGTTCCTTATAACCTGGTTCGTACAACCTGTACGTGATCCATTAGAACCAGACCACCCAAACAAGGGCATATATTAGCGTACCTGACGTTATCAGCCTGCTCAACAGTGCCATCAGCTCGCACGACCAGGGCATAGGACGGCTCCTCGTCCTCTGCCGAGCTCTCATCCTCACCCTCAACGACGACAACCTCAGCATCAGTTTCAACCTCGGCGTCCTCAGCTTCAACGTCGGAAATTTTTCGCTTTAGGCCCGATGACGTAGTCGACATGGACATCATAGACTCGTCCATTGAGAAGGACCGCGACGCCGACTCCATCTCCACGTCAGTGTCTACGTGCGCAGTAGATGCAATCACAGTTTCAGCGTTCCCAAGACCCGGCACGTCGAAATCAGAAGCTGCATCTGATGTATCGAGTTCCGGCTCAGGCTCTGGGGGCGTCACGACTTTCACAGGAGGTGCAGCTGATGCACTCTGTTTCACAGGCGTCAATCCCGCAAGCTCTGCTTTGAGCATCTCTGCTGCACTCATGTTCGCAAGCCTAATCGCTGCGCGGTTGGCCACCACGTCCCGGTTGCTTCCAGCGAGGGCTTGTGCAGCGGCTGGCGTGCTTAGCTTCGATTGTGCTGTTGACGGGGCGCCTAAACCTATCGAGTCTGCTTTGGCTGCGAAGTCGTTGCGTGGAGGATCACTAAGCCCAAGGGCGGGGGAAGGGCCCGTTGCATTACGGATGTCAGAGGGGTTGTTGCCGTTACCGTTCCTGTTGTTGGCTTCGATCCGTCGACGTTTGGACTCTTGGTCCTGGCGGTTCTCAGCTGTGAGGTAGATAAGAAGTCAGTCATGTATACCACAAATGGAACGGTGATGTCCGAAAAGGGGGAATCGGGAACACTCACTCTCCTGCCTCTTCCTGAAAATCTCATCCTCCCTCCTCGCTAACCCCTCCAGAATGATTTCCGCCCTCGAAAGCACCAACTGCCCATGATCCGTCAGATACCCACCCATCCTCGGCAGTTCCATCTTCCAAATCCTGAGCAGCGTATCAATCGCCCCCTCCCTAATCTCCAAACTAGGTAAATGCGGCAAGAAATCATTCCCCACAAAGAAGATCAACAACACCCAATCATCGATCGCCTGCTCAAAATTGTAAGGGAACGGTGCATTTGGGATGTATAACTCTGTCTCGAGATATTCGCGGAGGATGGAGACGTCGAGGAAGATAAAGGGCTTTTTCTCAGGTGGGGTAGGTTTGGCTTTTTTGACAAGAGGACCGTCAGGCTTAGGACCGGGGCATTGGGCGGCGTAGTGGCCTTCTTCGCCGCAGATTCGACAGGCGTTAGATTTGTCTTGGGAGAAGACGTCTTCTCGGAGTACCCGGAAGTGGGGTTCGTGGGTTGCGAGTGCAAGCATGATTAGATCGGCATCCTGTCGGGACAAAAGCTTTAGTCAATAGGTGCAGATGGAGACAAAGGACAAATGTACCAAACCGTAGATGACATGTTTCGTATTGGGATCATGACCCGGGTTTGCGCGTTGTCTGCGGATGAAATCCATAATCTTGTGCTCTCCTTCTCCAGGTACACCTGCGTCCGAGATGATCACTTGAAGCTTGATTACACTATGAATAAAGCGAGCGTTTCACGTCAAAGACAGCACGTACATCTTTCCAGCCAGGGTCTGAGTTCATCTTTTGAACGACCCAATACCGCAATGACGCTGCAAGCAAACTCATGAACGGAGTTCCAGGCGTGATTGCATTCGAGTCCCAAGCTTCTTTGTTCTTCTCTTCGTCGCTGATAGTTTTGCCCATGGCTAAAACACGATGGTTGCGTTAGATGGTTACGTTAGGCACCTAATATAGCCGGTGTTAGTGGGGTAAATGCGTACCTTCCCACTCCGCAACAGCAAGCTTGCGCGCTTCAGCTTTGTCTTTGGCTTCCTGAGCAGACCTGAAACGACGCGAACGCTGCTGGTTCATCTTTGCACGGGGTGCAACACCATCTGCATAAATGCGCCATATTAATGAATAAACAGTGAAGAATCAACGCATTATGGACGTACCAATCGCCATGAAGAGGAGTTTCCGAGGTCTGACCATATTAACTACCCGATTCGTGTAGGTAAACACCTCGAGCATCATTTCCTCCTCCGTTTCCGGAGCCGGCTGGTATTATTGCGAGTTAGTAATTCAAGCGCCCAAATTCACATCACAGAGTCAGTCAGCATACCTTGCCCTCAGGGTGGGTACATGGGTGAACCTAAGGAAAAAGACACGGTCACAGTAAGGAGGTGAAGAGGCTGAGTGGTATACTAGAAACGTACGATACCATTCATGTCAAGGTAAAGGTTGTCGAATTCAACGCCATTGGGGTTTGGAGTGGTGATGTCGACAGGGAGCTTGATGGGTTCGCCGAGTGCGTCTGGAACCTCGGTTTCGTCTTCCTCTTGGACGGACGTTACTGCGATTGGATTGCGAGCGGTTAGTTATGTGCAATGTAAGGGCATATGGGGAATACACACCGATCTTTGGGTACTTTTTACTGAGCCAGCGGAAGAGCGCAGGGACACCCTTGGGTGGATGAACCGTTAGCACAACAGCAACACCGTAAAATAAACCTCTCAGCGTACCATGACTTGCTAAACACCTAAGCAGCACTAATTCGTTGTAACCGTCGTGTTTGCCGTCGTCGTCGTCGTCCTTGAGCTCACTGTCGTGACCGTCAAGAAGAAAGGTAGGACTGCACTTGTTTCGCAGTCTGCACTAATCTTCTGTGCTAATACTACTGCTGCCGCGTCTCCTCCACAAACTGCGCCACTTCCGCCCAAGACGGATAGGCTTACATCATAATTCCCACGACTGCTGTAAATGACTCGCTCGTCCAAAATTCGGTTGACAGTCATCCAGAGGGGTTCCATGCTTCAACTACCCACTACACCCCACTACAACATTTTCAGATCCACAATCCATATCACATAAATTTATCTGTTCACCCACAACAAACCAAGTACCGATTATTACAGAACTATCATATCGCCGAGCACGATGAGCACGACGACGGAGACGATCACACAGACGATGAGTGTGCCGATCACCACTACCGCTTCTCTCAAGCTCTCCACTGCGCCCAACGTCGGCGGAGAGCCGTCGGGATCGAACACTCAGATGCAGGCGCAGCCATCCCAGGCATCCGCCCAGGGCCACGCCCAACCCCAATCCAAATCACCCGCACCCTCTCAGCCCAAGGCCAGTGCTAACGGGAATCCCCAGAATGGCAAACCCAACGGCGCCCCAAACAACACCAACCCAAACCCAGACGCTCCTAAATCCCAAAAGCAAATGACGAAAGCCGAGCGCCGTGAACAGCAGGAGGCTCAACGAGCCGCTAAGGCTGCTGCCAAAGCTGCTGGTGGCCAACCCGGAGCTTCTTCCTCCAAGCCCGCCGCCAACCAGAAACCCGGAGCTAGCGGAAGCAGTAAGGGTGCTACCCAACCAGCAGCTGGGATGCCAAAGAAGTCCGGAAAGGGCGTTGATGGGAAGCCCGTCAAGGGGGAGACGAAGGAGGCCACACACCCCCATACACAGGTAGATGAGACACCCCGCGGGTTACGCATTTTTTCGCACTTTGGAACCCCGAAACCTCCGGGTGTTACCAAGGGTGACATTCATCCCGTCATCGTCAGGCTTGGCTTGCAGTATGCGGAGTTTAAGATTACGGGAGCGAATGCAAGGTGTATCGCTATGTTGACTGCTTTCAAGACTGTGAGTGTCGCTTTCGTACTATCTAGCGTCTGCGGCGGGGGGCAGGGGATCCATCGCGCTATTCTTAGTTGTGGAGCTGATTCATGCATGTGCTTACACTCGATCTCCTAGGTTATCCAGGACTACGTTACGCCCCCTAATAACACCCTTTCTCGCCACCTCATGACCCATCTGTCACCGCAAATCACGCATCTTGTCTCCGCGAGACCGATGTCAGTGACGATGGGAAACGCGATTAGACAGCTCAAGCTTGATATCAGCGAGTCAGACATTGACATGCCAGAGCAGGACGTAAGCTCCGATTTATTTCGCAGGCGTACTGGTTTTGGAGCTGATGGATAATTTTGGATTTCAGGCAAAAGACGCGCTTTGTGATACGATCGACAATTATATCCGCGATCGGATTATCCTCGCTGACCAAGTCATTCAAGAAACAGCAGGCAAGAAAATCAAGGATGGAGATGTGATCCTCACATATGCTCGGTAAGCTTGGCGCACCCTCTTCCGTTCCGTGGCGTCTTTCTCATTTAGAATTGTAGATCATCAGTGGTTGAGCAAGTCCTATTGCGCGCTTGGGACGATGGAAAACAATTCTCAGTCATAGTAGTCGATTCTCGGCCTATGCTCGAAGGTTCGTCCCTCCCTGTCTTTCCTATGAAACCGTGCGCTCATCCTTTCCTTGATTACACAGGTAAAGCCCTCCTTAAATCTCTCACCGCCGCCTCAATCCCCTGCACATACCTCCTCCTACCCTCCCTTCCCTCCGTCCTCCCGCATACGACGATGTTCTTCGTAGGAGCTCACTCACTCCACGCCAACGGGGCCGTCTTCTCTCGCGCTGGGACGGCTATGGTAGCCATGATGGCTAAATCGAGAAACATACCCGTCGTCGTTTGTTGCGAGACATATAAATGGGCGGAGGGAGTTAGATGGGATGGGGTTAGTAAGAATGAGTTGGGTGAGTCATCTAGCCATGAATTATGTCTTGCATGTGGGTGGGCTTTTACTAATGGACAATTCGTAAAGCGCCTACACCCTTCCCACCCTCCTCGACCTCAAAGCCCTCCTCGCATCATACTTCAAACATCAAACCTAATTCGAATCTCTCGATCTTGAGTCCACTTTACGACCTCACCCCGCCGTCGTGCATTACGGCTGTGGTCACTGAAGTGGGTGTCATCCCCCCGAGCTCGATCAGCTCGATTCCGGGTGCTTTGGGTCGGGGGGTGATTGGCGCTTGAGTGCTTGAGTGAGCAAGCGAGGAGTGGGGAAGCGGGGAGGAGGGGAGAAGAAGGGAAAGGTCAAACATAGGTTGAAGTATTTATGCATTTTCGTTTGTTTCTCTTCTCTCTTTCATTTTCTGGTGGTGCGCGAGTGCAGCGATGGCGGAGGAGTCGGGGAGGTGGTGCATACGGGGGAGACCAGTGGGGGTACATACAGCACATAGCATCACATCGACCGATTACGCATATGCACATAGTTTGACTCGGAGTAGACATGCAATCTCGGGTAGTGTTTTCACTCGTTACATCGCACTGTGTTACATCGCATCTTGTCGCATTACATTTGTTCGCATTACAGATATGCATATAATCACTTTTGTTTCTTGCTATGCATGCATGGACTGTCTAATATATCTGCTTCCTAGTATTGACCTTGTACGCATCGCGAACGGACTGAAAGAATCTAAGTCACGTAATGAATTCTATAGGTATTTCCAATGGGCTTAGATACAGCTGTAGGTATTATCTAGCCCCTCTACAGTCGCGTGAGGTATCACAATCCAACCTAACTTCCCCTACACAGCTCACGCCTCCCCCTTCTTTCCCTCCGCTTCCTTATGCACTCCCTTCCCAAACCTCTCCTCTGCCCACTCCCACACCACATCCACAGCCTTCTCCACCGGCTCGTCGAATACATACGGGAGCATGGGAACAGCTGCGAGACCTGTGAGCGTCGGACCCCATGTACGTATACGGGGGGACTTGAAGCGGGAGGCGAAGATAGGTTTTGAACGGGAAACGAGGGAGTGGATTGTGAATGCGGGGAGGGCCCTGGGGCAAGGTGTTAATTAAATTGTGGGACTTGCGGGAGAGGAATATGGCCCGAAATTATGGGCCCTTGGACATGGACTGTGACCGGTTATCCGGTTTATGATGAACCAAATGGTCCAAGGAACTCTCGAGTCATGAGGAAGGAAGTGTAAAGGAACGAGCAACCACGAACCACGGGACCATTTGATCCACAAACGTGCAGAAATTTATGGGGGATCCTGACACTTACATGCTGGCGATACTCTGGAACACCGCACGTTTGACGGCCACGAGGCCCACACGCGTTGGTTCCGAATAATGAGCTGCTTCGAGCGGTGAAGGACCCCGTCTGTGGGCTTTGTAGGCCTCATAGCTGACATCACTGGTGGTGCGTGGGAGGTGGGGTGAGTTTAGCGCCAGGGATGCGGGGTGGGATACGCACGCGGAGAGATAGAGCCAAGATACTCCATACGCTGCAGTGACTATTGCAGGAGGCACGACGGGTCGAAATGCTTCTCCGACATCACTGGTCTACCTGACCTCCATCAATATGACATCGTCCACTGAGTGAGCTCGGAAAACGCACATAAGCAACATAACGACTGCTAGCTCGCAGTGCGGTCCTTAGTCGCGCACCATACGCCATATACCGCGTAGCCGAGTCAGTACTGTCTACATTCTTGTCCGCAAGGTAAGTCAGTTCCTCAGAAGCCTTGTCCGTGATCGAAGACGTTCCCGACATGATGATAATGTGCTCGATGGGTTGATCACGTGTGTGGGATGGTATAAACGTGTGATTACGTGATCTGGGAGGGTGTTGTTCGGGAGATGCCGGACTTGTCGCCCCCCTCGAAATTGACTCCTCTGAGAAGACAGCGGAAAGAAACGAAACACGGACATCGACCACTCCTCTAGTTAAACTAGTTAGTCACTTTCTAGTACCTGTGTCAACCTCTAGACACTGTACACCTACTCCCCCTCATGTCCCCCTCAGTAGCCTCCCCGTCGTCTGCTCATGCCCTCCTCCCTCCCTTCAACGACGACGACGTGCACATCGACGATGCCCCCGCCAAGATTAGCGCCTATTACTCCCTCGTCTTCCCCAATATCACCTTCTTCCTCCAGACTCTTACTGTCACCATTGGAAGGAGGTGTATCCCTGCTGTATCATCCTCTTCTTCTGTCAACGGTGCAGAAGTGACCACCTCAAGTCAGAGCCCCGTCGATGTCGACCTTGGTCCGCTGAAGAGTGTCTCAAGGCTACATGCCAAGATAGAGTACGAGGAAGATGAAGAACGCTTCGTTCTCGTCGTTATAGGCAGGAACGGCGCTTGGGTGGACGGCGTGTGGTCTGGAAGCGGCAGTCGGGTGCCACTTGGCGAGCGGTGCGTTGTATACTTCATTCATTCTTACCCCCGCTCACATCGCTCTCAACAGATCCCAGATACAAATAGCCTCTCGAACATTTCACTTTGTGCTCCCCCCACCACCAGCGCCCGAAGATTCCCCCTCCCCTTCATCAAATTCGTCTGTCCCACGCGCACGCTCTCCATCTGTCGACATCACTTCTATATCTCCCCCTTCGTCTCTTCCTTCGCATTCTCCCCCACCTCGCGCCGCACCACCACTACCGCCGCCCAAACTCGCCCGTTCTCCAGAACCACAACTCCCAAACTCGAACGCGATTTCTCGGATAAAGAATGCTTCGGCATCTGCATCCGCATCTACTTCCGCCGTTCCATCCACTTCTACAGCACCAACTTCTAAGAAGCGGAAGAAACTCGCTCAGCCTTTGCCTAAGCCTGAGGTCATGCCCCCCAAACCTCAGCTTACGTATGCCCAACTTTGTTATCGCGCGATAAAGGGGATGGGAGGGAAGGCAACACTTCAGGATATATGCGGTTGGATGATGGACAATTACGATTGGTACCGATATAATGAGGGAGCTGGCTGGGAGGTGAGTGATGACCTTGATATTAATTCACATGCGATCTGTGCTCTGGATTCCTTAACAATTCATATACATTCCGTCATGTTTTATTTTTCTTCACCGTTTTAAATATCCGATGGGATTTTCTGTTGTCTTATTTCGCCATTTTCCACTTTTATCGATGCGTGCTAATGCATGCATCCACCCAACTACAGAACTCCGTCCGCCATAACCTCTCTTCTGGACGCGCATTCAAGAAAATGGAGCGCAGCACCGGAGAGCGCGGTAAAGGTTTCTTCTGGTCTGTCGACGAGCAATACGAGCACACATTCGAAGAACAAGAAGCCCGTGCGCTCGCTCAAGCCCAAGCTCAATCACAAGCCGCAGCTCAATCGCAGGCCCAGGCCCAGTCTTCGTCGCAATCTGCAACGCAACCAGCTACTGGGGGGAAGGATGGGACGGGGAAAGGATCGAGGAAGAAAGACAAGATGATCCCCCTCGATCCGCCGCTAAAACGGAGCGTGAAGAGTGGAATGGGCCCGTTGCCCCCTCCGTTGACGTCCACGCCGTTAGTATTTCCTTCGAGAATGGTGTCGTCGGCGTCTGCATCTGGGTCGCCTGCACCGTCCCCTGGACAGCCCATGGGCGGATTGGCGCAAGCACAGGCGATGCAAGGTCCATTTACCAGCGTGCCGAGGGGTGTTGTTGCGAGTATGGGTTCGGGACAAGTATTGAAAGCCGAACCGATTGCGCCGACTCGGATCGGGTCGATCGCACCTATGAGCGGATCAACTACAGCAAACGGCTCCACTACGTCGTCTACTGCTACTTCAGCCACAGTATCTGCAGCCGCTACGCCCACATCGGCCCCCGCGCATGGTGCAGCTTTTACAACTCCTCCACTTGCCTCCACCTCAACCTCGGTAGCTTCCGCTGCCGCATCCCCTCTCGCTGCACTGCCCCCATCCGTCTGTCTGCCCATAGTCGTAGGCCCCGTTCCTACCTCCCACCCATCCAGCACGACTGCCGACCCACCCCCCATCATCCTCCACAACAACACCCTCGTCCTCTCCCCCGCCATATTCTCCTCCCTCACACCCGAGCAGCTCAAAGCACTCGAAGAGATGGGTGCGCAGCGGGCGCTGGAGGTGCTACAGGGGCATATTGTCCGATACCTGAAAGAACGAATGGGGAGGAAGAAGAGGAAGAAGGGCGCTGCAGGTGCCAGCGCTGGGGAGAAGGGAGCTGCAAAACCTGGTGCGGGTGCGAGTGGGAAGGGCGACACAGCTGAACGTTCGAGTCCGTTCACGACTGCTCCTTTGCCCCCACGTACCACACAACCGACTCCTCCATCATCAGCGTCAGCGTCAACATCATCGACGTCTTATCCTCCAGCGCCACATCCTCTCTCCCAGCCGTCGACAACTGCGGCTACTTCAACTCAGTCGGATTTTCGGACAGGAGGGACCAAACGTTCCGCGCCGAATCCGGCGGAGATCAAAGAGAGCGTACCTGGGTCTGTGGATAGTAAGCCGCCTGTACCCGTGCCAATTCACGTGGTAGATACGGAGAGATCGGGGAGTCCGATTATCGTTGTTGATGATGACGATGCGGGGGATGCGGAGGATGCGGAGGATGCGGAGGGGAGGGCTGTGAAGAGGCGGAGGATCGAGGACGCTGGTGTTTTTGGGAAGGTGGAGAAGACGGAGGTAAAGCAGGCCGTTGAGGTCGTGGATGAAGACATCGAGATCGATGTGTGTTAGCGGTACGATTCGCGTGGATCCCCTGCAACGATGCTCTGGTATATGCTCGTACTCCGCTCCTGGCCTTTTCCCCAATTTTTCATCTCCCTGGGCTCTTGACCTCTCATGGTCTGTTCTCGCTCGGTGGCTCCTATCTATGCATTCGCATTATGTCTTCACGGCTTCGCGACTCGTCACGTATAACATATCACAAATCGCATCGGCATCATACACATCGTATTTCGCCTCGTCTCGTATCATACTCCTGGCTCCATCCCAGGCTCCATCCGACGCGACCAGCTATTCTCATTCGAATACACCCTCGGACTACGTTCGAATTTTAATCCGTGTCTCTGTATATCTTCTTGGATCCGCACCGCACATATCCTCTCACGTCCACGTCTCCGACCCGCCCCCCACACCCCCACGCCTCGATCGATGCATCCTTCACGATGTCACGTAGATACACCCTACCCACAGCTAGCTACGTCCACAAACGACCCCACATGCATCACGCGCCACATACGATCTCTAGAGCTCGAGATGCTCCCTACCTACATACACTACTTAGTTATTCCCAGCGGATTGAGGTCTTTCTATACGCACCGCTCGTAATTTGATTTTTTTATTGGGTGGGTTTTAGAGGACTCTGATGGGCTGTGGTGGTGCTGGAAGATTTTATTTCGGAGGGATATCTTTACACGGAGCTCAGCCTCATCGGTAGTACAGAGTGGTCCGGTGCTGCGCGCAGTGACATTTACATGTCTGGAGTACTCAAAACCTGCAATCTGAGGGTACCTCCTAAAGTTGCTCTGTTGCTTATAACCTCACGACCGACCGGAGAGTGCGTATACGGAGGTACTTGAATCACGAGATGGAATCCACCACTCCCTCATGAACATCTAATCCCGAAACTAGACTGTCATTCTGAACCACGCAAATCATTATCATTGTGATCATGCTATCGAAGCAGACACCTTCGCAGATTCCAACATACACAATCATGAAAACGGAAACAGACAGTGAAATATTACAACGAATGACGCGACGCATTCAAGTTCATCAAAGAAATTCCTCCGCTCAACCACAACACCTGCCATATCAGGAACCTTTGTGTTCTCAAGGCATTAGGGCGTATCAGCGTTCTAGCGCTGACTCCTGGAACCTGCCATCTTCCCATCAATCTCACGTTGGCCCCGCCACAGTTCCACAGCAACGTTGATCCCTCCTTCTACCTCGCCTCCTCTGCATTCCTGCTCTCCCCACTCTCCCCCCTCCCTCCTTCACCAATTCTCCCACACGCGTCAATCTTTCAAGCGGCGGAATTACGGGCCAGCCTGGCCAACTAGTGCTCGCTGGGGAACCGCTTGTCCAAAAACCGCTGGCTGAAGTTGTCGAGGATCCGAACGGCGATTTTGGCACTCTCTTCATCGTTCATGGCAACACAGCTCTTCAGGACCTTTCTGATGTATTTGCTAAGCCCTGTGGCATGCACCTCGTCCTTCGTAATCCAGTTCTTCTTCTGGTCGATTTCCTTCAGTAGGTCGACTAACTTTGGTGTCTGTGGCGCTTCCTTAGAAAACCTTGGGGCAATAGATAGGGTCGTACTCACAGGTTCGCCACCAAACAGTTCAGATAACAACATAGCTTTGCTGAGGCTGTTCAAGGCGTCTGACCACTCCTGAACTTTGTCCTTGAAGCCCTTTAGGGACGTATTCTCCCTCCCTTGGTCGCCGTCCTCCAATTCATCAACTTCCATCTCATCCAACGTAATCCGGCTGCTGGACGCCACAGCACCCACGATAGCCTGTGGGCGTGGGTGCACAACGTGAGCCGGTTTATCGACCGGACTTGTACGCGGCTTGTCGACTTTCTTCGGAGTGATGAACAGGTTGGCTGGTTTGGTGCGTTTGACGGGTTTGTTACGGGGAGTGGGTTGTGCTGGATGGGTGGCGCGTGTGGGTGTGACGGGACTGACCGGTGTGACAGGGTCGCCGCTCGCCGGACTTGGGGGCTCATCGCAAGCGATTAAAGTTTGGCTGAGCGGGTACGAGGAGTCTTGGGGGCTGATGGGACTACTTGAAGACGAGGGAGTGGCCGATTCGACGGGGCTTGTAGATTCGATAGGTGACGTGGGGCTGGGAGGTGCGACGGCGCTAGAGGGCTGATGCGGGTTGACGCGGGTAGGGAACGGCGTTGCCGCTCGAACAAACGGCACGTTTGTGAAAGCGCTCAGGTTGGCGCGCGTGGCATCAAAATCAACATCCACGGAGTCAAGTTGATTATCCGCGGGATCTCCGATGATGGGTCGGACATCTGTGACCCCGGCATCAGCTCCGTTAGACGCCCTTGATTCCTCGGCCTTCTCAAGATGATCTAAAGCAGCTTGTGGCTGGTCCATCATCGAGACACTGTGTCCTTCGGAGTTCATCTTCTGCCTACACGAACATTGACCCTCGAGCTCATCATCCTCACGCACTTCTGATTTCCTTTTGCCAAGAATGACATTAGGCTGCAATTCCCGGAGGGGAAATGCATCCGAAAGTGGAATGATGTGACTCTGTGCATTATTATTTTGAATAAATGCACTTTCAACTGTTTGGACAGCTGCACTCACATATTTCTTCACAACCTTGGTCTTTTTGACCTCCCCCCTCTGAGCCTGTTGGGATATCAGGCAGATGTTTTTTGAAGGTATAGGCTGTGCAGATGTCTCTGATGGCTGAGATGGAATGGGGAGTAGATGCTGATGTGCAGCATCTAGCTCAGCCTCTGCTGCTGCTCTGATGGATCCAATAGTTTCACAAGAAACAGCATCAGAGTGCCTAGTGAGCACTGATGAAACAAAACCTCCATCACAATGGATTGGAGGTTTCTGAGGCTGTGCAGAACGTGAGTGATATGCAGCTACATATCTGGTGTTGATCTGTAGTGCCATCTGTGCTTTCTGACGATCTCTCAACAATGGAAATTGTGAGATACTGTCAGATGTACTTGGGACTGATTTAGAACAATCCACATCACATGCACCAGCAGTTTTTGAGGGTGGTGAAGTGACTTTCCCATCACTTTGATGCAAAGTGGTGTCCCTTATGTTAAGAGACAAACCACTGATAACCTCAGTAAGGTTACCAGCATCAACAGTTGAATGCTGTGATGTGAATGTTGAGTTAGTTGACAATGCATGAGTTTCAGGCAGAAGCACCTGGTTAAACTCCACAGAATCAACAACACTGCTGTCACCACCAAGACCACTGTGTCTAGAAGGTATGATTCTAGTATCATACAATGGTGTAGACCATTGGACACGACGTGCAGCAGAGCGATGCTCTGTTTGCCTCATGATGGAGTGTGGAGCCACATCAACATCAGAGTTTACACTGGATGCACCACTGGATGATCTAGAATGACCAAGCCTAGTGTTATTTGAAGTGACTTCAAATGTGTGCTCTAACTGCAAGGATGAACCTTGCTGAGGAGTGTGGGAAAGACCCATAGAGAAAGAAGAAGATCTGTATTGAAGATGTTTAAAGATGGGTAGGTACTAGCAGAATGTGGACTACCTGAAAGACTAGAAGTTGGGTAATTGTTGAAGGGGCTCAGATAGAGATAAAAAGTTGGGGAAAGGAAAAACAAATGTGCCATCCATTTGTCTTATATACTGCAGTTGCCGGAGTTTAAAATAATTCACGTGCCATCTGTGTGATCTGTCAGCTGGCTGCATAGCATTAGAAATCCAGGGGTATGCTACAATAAAATTCCCACGCCAGATCACTTCCCAACCTACTCAGTCACACGACACAGCGGTAAACAAAGACTGTAGGTATCCGATGAGTCGCCCTACGACGAGCGGAAATAACCTGCGAAGTCTCCAGCAAGCATCGACCAACTTGCCGCAAAGGGCGAACACAGTAGTCCCATGATAGCCCCATGCACGAGATTCCTCGCTCACACGTAAATAATGAACCTGTGATCTGTGCCTAAGGAGAATGCCGAAGTGGCCGAACCGAACATTCTACCGTCGAGCCCGCCCATTCGCTGGCGACAAAGGGCAGGAAAGCCATGAGTCCAGCCTCGTGCATGCCTAGCCTACGCTGTTATCAAAGGTGAGATCGCAAGATCGTATCAGATTATGCGCGTCCAATAATGATCGAAGGTTGAAAGGAACAGCCAGGGCGGAAGGGGCGGAGCAACGGACACCTTAGCGGAAGAGCGAAGGAGATGAAAGCGAGGCAGGGGTCTTCCTGTCCATGGGACTCGAAACCTAGATTCGTCAGGACGTAAACACGTTCGCTTCAGCTGGCGAAGATGAGATCCGAAAAGAATGCTTGGCTGCGGTATACGAACACACTGATCCAAAGAACATTGTGAAGTCAGCTAGTGACAGTGAGCGAGAGTGTGTATAGATAGCGAAGATGGTGGACAGCTCCGAATTCTACGGGAGATGGCGGAAAGATGAGGTCATTTGATACCACGGCACGACCCCGGAGTCAAAATCGGAGGTGGGAAGCGCCTATCTGCCATATACCCCTTTGGAAGACCACGGCGATTATATAGCGATAAATGCCTACTATGGACATGGTGTCGAGGACCCGAATCAATTTGTAATGCCTAGAGTCTGTGTGAAGGGGATAAAGGGACGCCAACGTGATGGGGGAGGCAAAAACTCTCGCGAGGATATTCTGACATCTGATAAGACTTACTTTGGAATATATCGATACCGGGCGTTCAATCGCTTCCCTTTCGGATAACGCCATTGGCATGGAGTACGAAGTTTGTGCAGCGAACAACACTGCGAAAATCGAAACATGTGGCCAGAAGTGCGTTCGCGATGACGCAATGTGAGAAATCAGCACCAGCTTTAGCTTTCGTGCTAAGTAAGATGAGCGAGGAATCGAGTGCTTGACAACGGAGATGGATCGTGCATGCTCTGATTCGTTATTGAACCGGGCGTAAAACGGTCGTGGCGCAGACTGCGGTAAAGGTAGCGAGACTGGGGCGGAATGATCCTGAGGCAACATTCAACCAGAGATATGATTCAATTTGTTGCGAATAATTCGCCGTGGGCTCGAAGGAAAGAGCTGAGTGGTAGGTGAGGGCAAACGTGCGCAAGGACCCATGGCACCGCGTGGCATCGTGGTTAGACTGTAACGAAACTAGAAAAAGTCCGAACAGACAGCACATTGTTCCTGCTTCCTGTCACCACTGAGGTCAGTTTCTAACGGCACGGAAATCCACTTGGTCGACGTCGCTGAATGTTTTTCTTTCTTGTGAAACTTGCAGATACTATGTTTTCGGAGTATAGGCTTAGTCATCAGACCAGGTATCGCATCTGGGCCAACAAAGCACGTGTCTTTCCATATCGTCATTTGTACAAAACCTAACTTGGACCTCTGGACTCTGCTGGGACCATTTCAGCCCGAACTCTAGCTCTTCTTCCACGTCCATTATTTCGCTACCGTTCCCCGCCTTTTCCTATCAGGTTCGCTTCTTGTTTCTGTACCATTATAATATATTATCTTGCTAACGATGATTTTTGCAGTGGCAGAAATTTTATCTCCTCCCTCTGACTCGGCTCCATTCGCTGGCACTCCTTATTACTCCCCAGCATCCATTACTAATCCTCGTGCTCTGTCTATGGGTCCCTTAACTGATCCAAAGGATTCGAAGCAGCACTACTATCAATTTCCGCCTTCACCTCCACCATCGACCACTGTTACTGCCTATTCATCTCCTCATGTCGACGCTCTCGTCTTACCGGATCACAAACTCACCGGATCACACTTATCAGAGCAACATGTTTATCGCAGATCCAACTCACAGGTTGTGCATTGGGATGGCACCGAGGGCGATCTTCTCCTCGAGTCTCCTTCGCATCATGTCCCCGAGTCTCCTCGCAAACGAGGCCTGCAGGCAAAAACCTCGCGAGCTCTCACTCTACCATCGTCTTCACGAGACTTGAATGCCGAACGTACCTTTTTGGTATCCTCAAAGGTAAAGCCCCTAACTCGGCGATTCTCCTCCACATCGACCTCCTCTTCATCTTCTTCTGGTAACGATTCCCAGCAATACGTGCACCAAGCTCCTCCCAGCGCTGGGATTGGCCGCAAAGTTGCAGAATCATTGCAGCTATTCAAGGAGTCGGCACCTCAACCACCTGCAGAGGACCGGGCTCGGGACATCTCAAAGTCTGACAAGGCTGCTACTCACAAGCGCCGCCCTACTACGTCACATAACCACGGTGTATCAGAAGCCAAGTACGAGTTTGTCAAACGTGCAGACTGGCCCGATCCCGAGACCGCTGCTATCCGGAGAGAACGAAGCTCGACCGCGCTGGGGCGAGTAAGAACTAAGGAAAGCGTCAGCTCGCACAGTGTCAAGGGACCAGAGTCGTCCTGGGAGAAAGATGCGAGGTCAATGACGCGTGATTCCGCGTTCAACGATTTGGCTCAGTGGCGTAGGGATGTAATGTCGCGTCAGGAGGCGACAACTCGTGGCCGCCGTCGAGAACGGGCTTCTGACATCTCTGTCTTCGACCTTGACTTCAGCTCTCCTGACGAAGACTCACCTATCAGCGTACCCCAGTCGCCATATATTCGTCCCCACTCCCGAGGATACCCTCCATCACCTTCGCCTTCACGTTCCCCGACTCATCGTATACCACCTCTGACTCTATATAATATAGCTACAGATATCAATAACGTTGCGCCCGAGCGTCGGCCGTCATCTTCACTCAAAGCACGTTCCATTAGTCCTGATTCACTTCACTCCCGGTCACCCACTCCCACCCATACTTCACCGTATGCATCGACACTAATCCCTCCTCCCCCTCTTGTTCCTCCCACATCCCGCCCATATTCTCCATGGTCAACGGATGATGAGTCCGCTTGGGAAACCTCTTCGGTGACATCGGATGCTTCCACAACCTCAGGAACGTCGGAACATCCCCATTCTTTCTCCCAGGGTGTCGCTTTTCCCTCCGTGGACGTCAAGGAGGAGGATGAGAAGCAACCACCTGTGCAACCCAGCTCGGATGGTGATGGATCGCCCGATGGGTCGAACGCATGGAACGAGGATTACTTGAACATGGCGTTCGGTGACTCGCAAGAGAGTTTGCCTCACATTCCCCTTCGTCCATTCCGCAACCAAGTAGGCGGTCACAGTGCCATCTATAAATTTACCAAGCGAGCTGTGTGCAAAGTGAGCTTCCTTCATTTTTCGAACTACCTTTGGAATTGATCCCGAGATCCATAGCCCCTGGTTTCGCGAGAGAACCAATTTTACGAAACGGTCGAGCGGGAGGCCCCTCCATTACTCGCTTTCATCCCTCGGTACCTGGGAGTCATGCTAGTGACTTACCGTCGTGTTCCCAAGGGTTCAACCACCCCTCCCAGCCCGAACACCTCCGTTACACCTACTCCACACGCCGCCCTCCCCCGCTTCTCTCGTCCCACTTTCGAGAAGGCTATCAGCGAGCCCTACCACCATTCAGATACCCCGCAAATCACTATCCCTCGCAGTCTACCAGAAGAAGACGGAGACACTGACACTGGTGAAGCAGAGCTGCCAGAGGTCGTCCTAGATCGTAATCGGCATATCGTCCCTAAATGGCTACTTCGCATGAGCAGACCACGCGAACGGTCCTATTCCCAATCGTACTCACCCGCACCATCCTTCATCAGTCGAAAGCACATGAACTCGTTGCATCTTTCTACTGCAACAGCGTCGAGCCCGGACTTGATACAGATGAATGAGACGCCAAAGCAAGGCGGATTTGCGTTCAGGCAGAGCCCACTTACTCGCCAAGCAACAATCCCACTTGACGACGATGATTCTGAAGCACCTGCATCTTTATACTCCTCAGAGTGTACAGCTCGGGCGATGCCGACATTGTCCTTCTCGGATCCCAGATCTGCACGGAGGATGTTTAGTCCGGAGGGTTTAAAAAATAATCGGCCTGATCTGCGCCCATTTCGTTCAGAGCAGGGTATCGGCTCGCAACAGCCGACACCTAGCTGGTTTGGGGGGACAGGTTCAACCACTGTCAACACGAAGCTGAAGGACCACGTTTTCAGCACCATTCTTCGACGTTTCCAGCGTCGCGGTAGCCGTCGATGCTGTCACAATGGTAACAAGACGGACGACGAAGGGGAGTTGGCTGATCGAGAGGGGTCAATATGCGCTGTCGCCCGCCAACCACGCTCGAGCTACCGCAAACGACACGTAGACCATGTCGAGCGGCTAACGCAGGAGGAAGGTACACGCTCCACCTCTGCTCTCAGACGAGTGCAGAGCGAAAGCGCGATGGATGGGAAAGATGGTCATGACGCGTCTTTTGACATAGACTATGATAAACTGGATGACTTTGTCGGCCGAGAACGTTCCAATTTGTCACGCGACAACAAACATGGACTCGGTCCTTCATTTACGCGTCGAAGATCTCGCTCGCGCTCAGTAGACTTCCTCGCAGCTCCTGTCCGTCGTGCTTCTGCACCCCATCCAAGTAAACCGCTTTCGTCGAGCATCTGCTCTGATTCGGTCACGCGCCAAAATCATTTCATTCTGATGGAGGACCTGACGGGTCGACTGAAGCGCTCGTGCGTCTTGGATCTGAAGATGGGGACGCGGCAGTACGGCATGGATGCTATCCCACCCAAGAAGAAAAGCCAACGCAAAAAGTGCGACAGGACAACTAGCCGCCCACTCGGCGTCCGTGTTTGCGGGATGCAGGTAAGATTATGCCATGACCTTATAATACGCTTTGTCGGCATCGCCCAGGTTACTGACTTATTTGTGACTCAGGTATGGAACCACGCCACTCAGACTTACGTGACCCAGGACAAGTACATGGGCCGCGACGTTCGTGCGGAAGACTTTCCTTCTGTGCTTGCGTCATTCCTGTATGATGGGGAACGTCTACTTGTCTGGCAAATCCCGGTTCTGATCCAAAAGCTGTACGCGCTTGCACGCATCGTCAATCGGCTCAAGGGCTTCAGGTTCTATGGTTGCAGTCTTCTTCTCATATACGACGGAGAGCGCGACGCGCAGGAGGCCTTCCGGACGTCGGCGTTGGAACAACCATCGTCGCGGAGCAAACGTGGAGAGTCGCTCGAAAGGTCGCGAACGCGGTCTGTTAGCAAGGTTGAAGCTCGCCCTACCCTACGGCGGTCACACAGCGAGGACCTGCTCGTTGGACCTGTAGGCAAACGGTCGGCAGGAAAGCGAAAACGAGGCGAGGTCAATGTCCGCATCGTCGACTTTGCACATACAACTACTGGACGCGACTGGGCTGCTCGCCCGCCGCCACCTGACCGGAAGATCATACAGCAGGCTTCAAGTTCCCAGGGGTACCAAGCGGAGGTGGACGCGGAGACGGGTATCATTTACGCCCAGTTCCCGCCTCATTACCCCGAAGAACCCGATCGCGGATTCTTGTTTGGCTTGAAGAGCTTGACGGAAACGTTGGAGAACATTTGGAATGAAGAGCGGATCCGCAGGATTAAAGTTTCCCGAGACGATCCTTCCATCGACGCTTCGCAACTTCCACCTTTACCCACCGACGGCAAGGAAATCTTCGACGAGATCTTCGCGCCTGAAGATGATCCTGGAATGTTATCGACATAAAAGTCCTTGACCGCCTTCCACTCCTTCCTGTCTAGTCGCACTGTTCATTTGTGCTCATGCTCTGTATTTGCCTCGTCTGTTGCATCTCGAGCTCATGTGTTGTCAGTTCTTTCACGTCTTTCCGCTGATTCTCCTGCGTTTGTTTAATCTCGTTCATTATCTCCTAACGCCCGTAGACATTCTGTTAACTCTGCACGTACATCTTTGCATTGTATTTCTCACATTGTACACAACTTGCGCTCATGTCCCTTTTCCTACTCTCATATTTCCTATCTTCCTCGGTTCCTGGTGCCAACTAGTGTGTTCCAGGTATATAGGGATGTTTGTTCACGCATAAGTACACATACAGCCAAAATTCCCTGGCTTTTCAGTCAGACGTACTGGCTGTCCTAGAATTTCACCAACTGTTCCTCTCTAGTTTGTCGGGAGTGAAGGAGGCTGAGTGGAGGTTCAACATTGAACGCTGCAGGCCGCTCAGGTATAGTGAGCGTTGGCCCCGGTCATACTGCATAGACTTTACTAAGCGCTCAAGCGAACACGGGCGCGGTCAGCTATTCATGGTTGGGACTTCACGACATAAGCCGTTCGACCCGCCAAGTATCTTGTGGTCTCCAGATAATAATAAAAAGAGGTCTATTGACGGAACACAAACATGATATCATCACTTCTCCTTCCGCCCGAGGACTCGTTACGAGTCATCAGCTGGCGCATACTTGTCGCGGATATCCTTCCATTGCCGCTGGATGGTATGAATAAGTTTTGTCAGTCGAGCGGTGTTAAGAGAAGCAAGGACTCACGCCCTGGTTCCACTTGTCCCAGAAAGATTGGATTGCGACGTCAAAGCCAACACCGAATGCGAACGCTCCAGCAAAGATGGTGGAGACGTAGACACCTAGAGGGAAACGGCTTTAGCCTCTGCGGAACGGGTCGAAGATGGAGTGTCACGGACTGTTGCGCCTAACTATAGAGTTATAGAAAGCGGAGCCAAGCTGAAAGAGCACAGTTTAGTGAAAGTCATACAGAGGAAGATATCACCCACCATTGTTTTTTACTGGCAAGAGGTGGACGTTGAGTGCAGAAGTACTTGATCAAGTTTCCGGTGGTGTCCGAAAATGAAGGGTGTTGCTCGGGATTCCCACGGCATCTCTTTACACCTTCGCGTTCGGCGCGTCTCAAAACTTTGACTTTGCACAACATCCAAGCTCGGTCGACATAGCGGAGACTCTATGTCGTCGGCACTCACATCTCTATGGGCTCTGCGGCCGTCTGTGCTACGGACTGCACGACTAGCCCTGCATAGGTCCTCGAACCTCAATGTAGTACCCTCGAGAGGGCTGGCCGCCTTCTACGGCGAACAACTAATAGACGACATGGGCTTAGGCCAACCCCGTCCGACAGCCCCAGACCTCCCCCCACGAGGCCCTATTTCATACGAATCAATGCCAAACCCCGTCACGCCATCCAAGTTTTCTAACACGGGCAAAGCCCTGGTCGATGCACCCCCCAAATATCACTTCTTCGGGGTCTTCTCGAAGAACAACACCAAAGTCTTCCTTTACCGCCCTGACGGACGGCTCGTCCCTCAAGGTTGGTGGAGCGGTGGCAGCTGTGGGTTTAAAGGAGCGAACCGTAAATCGCACGAAGCGGGCTATCAGTGCGCCGTGCGCGCGTTCAACCGGCTGGAGGAGATCATTGCGGAGAAGGGGCCTATAACGCTCGCCGTGCACCTCGCGGGACTCGGAAAGGGGAGGGGTGCCGTAGAGGGCGTATTCCTTACTGCCGAGGGGGAGAAGATAAAGCCGTTGGTTGTCGAGCTTGAGGATAGGACCAAGATAAAGATTGGTGGAACCAGGGCGAAGAAGCCGAGGAGAAAGTAGTGGTAGGTACAGGACTGAAACATTATGCTTGTTTCTCGTCGCTCATTCAGCCTGCAGGGGATGTGTATTACATCTTCTTTGTAACTTCAGCGTACCCTTTGCTGGAGTGATGTCACACCGCGACATATGCTGATGTGTAGAGAAATCAGAAGGATTGGCCTAATAAGTTAATTCAGTAGGGCTTTCACTACAAGCATAACCGCAACACCATACTAGTTGCTCGTCTCACCGAGCTAATTATTACACTGCGAATGTTCTCACTGCCCAAAATAACTACGATTAACTCTGGTCACAGAGAACTCTCCATCAGTTCAAAAAACACTATAAGTGCGTTATGCATCGTCTACCGCTACATCTAAATCGGTATGCTTCTACACTATCACCCTCAGCTGCTGAAAATTGTATCTGAGATATACTGCTCGTACCCTGGTCTCGCCAGTGAATTCAGCGAGACCTTCTTATCCGTCTCTATATCGTCTATGAGGGCCTCTGTTGATGATCCATCAGTGCCTTGGCGCAGTATCCTTCACCGAACTGATACGTACCGCGCGACGTGTAGTCCAGCTCAGGCCGAATATATCCCAACACCAATGCTTTCATGTCGCAGCCATAGAAGTCAGCACCAAACTCGTGCATGATATGAATTTCCTGAGAAGTAGGTCGTTGAGTGGGAGGTCAACCAGGGAAAGACACCCCACGAACCGCTGTCATACGCTCATTCTTGAAGAATGGGTTCCAGCCAAGACTCATCACCATGGGGAGTACTGTGCGGTCCTCAGGGCGCAGCTCCGATACCTGACCCTCAGCAGGGAATACCTGAGCATACCCGTAGTACACTCCAGGTCGCACAATCTTGGCCATATGTGTTATCGACTCGTCAGGAAGGTTAGCTGAGCTGATCGTAAGTCCCTGAGTACAAAGAGACCACGTAATACGCACCAGTCGGACATCCGAGGTCCTTGCTCCCTCTTCCGAAGCCATGTTGGACGATTCCTTCGAGGTGAATTGGGTATGGGTCTTCTGGGGCATCAGGCCCTACGATACTCGGTCTGCTGGCGCGGAATGACTCGGTCTGAACTGGTGCTGGTCGTGGAGGTGCGCTTGGTGTCGGTGTCGGTGTCGAAGTCGATTTGAATAACATTTGACCCATGGTTCCGTCTAACTTTGTCTATAGTATAACAAACAAGTCTTGTCTATAAGGAAAGAGAACGACTGCGTGAAACGACAAGAATGTGCAGAAATAAGATGTGACTCGGTGACTTTGCACGGAACCACCTGCCCATGTGAGAGACCCACGGCTATTTCGCAGTCGTTGTCATCAAACTACTCAGCACGAACTTATCACAACTCCACGATGTCCACCACATTCACAGGCTATCAGCCCTATGGTACTTATCAAGCGCCCTATCCCACCTATCCCGTTCCACCGGGTCAACCAATGGCAGTCGCCACTCCGCCACCTGGTTATCCAACACCATTTCCGCAACCCCCTACAGTACCCGGGTATCCTGCGTTATACGCTCTGCCACCAGTCAAAGCCCCTAGTCCACCCCCAGAACCACCCGCTGCCCCAGACATACCTGCTATTTCACCGGGGATTGCCTCAAAGGAGGTGCAAAAGTTGATTGTGCACCAGTTGAAGAGGAGTGAGTTTGATTCGATTGAGCCGCCGGCGTTGCAGAGACTAGAGCTCGAGGTCGTTGCATGTGAGTATCTTCATGCGAAGGCCAACATAGCATCGTCTGAGTGTTCTGTCTGATTGCAGTCATTCAAAACCTATACGAACGCGCACATGAGTATGCCAATCTAGCCAGCAGGGCGGTTCCAATAGCAAAAGATGCACTCCTAGCATGCGACGAGCAAGGACTCGCAGGGAAGGATTTGCACGCTATTGCAGTCGCCTCGCAGTCAACTGGTGAGCACGGCGGGTCAGAGTGTAATTGTGTCATGACGCCCTCTCAAGATGTCTCCATGGAATCGTTATTCGAGCCTCCACCTCCTCGAGAGCGCTCACCGGAGCTGCTTCCCTCAGACGACGAGGGTGCACCGCCAGTCATACCAACCACCTTGCGTTCGCTTCCATCCTACCTCCCACCGCTTCCACCAAAGCACACGTATCTTAAGACTCCAGTGCGTTATTCGTGCCCTTTGTCCCGTTCCATTCATGTTTTAACACCACTCCCAGGCATCACCACCGAAAAAGGCGGCACTTCCATCTCTTGAGCGTAAGCTTAAGACCGCGGGACTAGTACAAGAGTCTCTTAAGAACCTGCTCACGGCGACGGAAGATAACTTGGGACAAGAAGACGGCGAGCTACTGGGACATATTGTTAACTGGGAAGTGTCTGCACACCCTCGGAAACGCTGGAAGGTGTCCGCTTGAGGTCTTACGCCTCGGCAATCGTTGATGTCTTGCCCTTTTTGGTCATTCGTAGCGTGCCGAAAGTCGTTCGGCCCTTTCACATTCACTCGTAAAGCGTCGCGTCTCATGATGGCGGGTCTTGCGGGTTTATTTGCCATCCTGGATATCACATCCTCGGCATAGAGGGTAGATGAAGTTGGTCCCGCGGTGTACTTACATTGGTTCTTTGGTCGCGGTCATGTAGCGCTAAATCCTACACAGAGAGCGAGCACCGTGAATCTTGGTTCTTTACGCAAAAAGTGTTGGTGAGGCTATTGCTGGAGAGCGAGTGATTCAGGCAAATATTATCATAATCCTTATAAGCATCATGTGAGCATTAGGCGGGTTCGAAGAAACTATACAACAAACGTCCCTCAAGACTGTTGGGCTTCGTCCGGCTCCGGATTCAGGGAATACAAATTTGTCGAGTCAAACCGGAACTCAGGAAGGTTTGTAGGGAGTGTTGGTGCGGGCACGCTTGCAGTCATCGCGCGATTATAAGCATAGTTGTCCATCACGGAGTCGAATCTCAGAACAGATGAGCCGGCGACCTCTGTAGATAGCGCAAAGGTGTTCAGTATCAGCCTATGAATACTTGTATGGTAAAGACGTACTTGGTCTCGGTTTTGGTTTTGGACGAGTAGCTTTCTGTTTCTTTTCAGGCGGTGCTCCCTCTGCGTTATTATCTGCGGCACTAGCAGTAGCACTTGTACTGGGCTCTGAGGCAGGCTGCTTTTTCTTCCTCGGTCTTTTCGGCTTTGGTGCTCGTGAACCTGAGGCCGTGAAGTCATCGGAAGTGAGGTTTGTAGATGCCCCTGCTCTCATTATAGGCTTTGAAGGATCTGCCAAGTGCTGGTGGGGCTTGTACAAGTCAGGGTTCGAGCTCACGATGGGGTTAAGGAAGAGAAGGGCAGAGCCTTCGTTTCGGTGGTAGTATTCTTGGCGAAGTGGGGCTGAAGTCTGTGGACGACTGGGAGGGGCTGGGGATTGAGATTGTGGCTGGGAGGAAGAGCTGTCTTGAGGAGCTACGCCTGCATGAGAGGCCTCTGCTGCCTGGACAGTCAGGTCGGAAGAAGGCTGGTAGTTCACTGCAAATGTTGGTATGGTCGGCTTGAGGGACCTCTGAAGCAGCGCATAGCGACTTCGACACTAGAAGAATATCATCTCAGCAACCAAGTTAGCCTGGAGGACATGGACACCCACCATATTATCCGTTCGCCCATTACCAACACGTTCTCCAATCTCTTTCCAACTCGCTCTTTCATGCTCACGCAAATAATTAAGCAGTGCCTTGTCCTCTTCATCCGTCCACTTATTTTTATTGATGGCTGGGTTTACCTGCTCCAACCAGCGGTCTCTGCACTGGTCATTATGTCGCCCAGGCAGTACAGCTGCAACGTCAACCCAGGACGAGCCGTACGCAGCAACGGCTACACGAAGGCGGGCGTCTTCTTCTGCAGTCCAGTTGGCGCGCTTGAGGGAGGGATCGATCGTTTTCTGGTATCGGTTACTGCATTGCGAGGGTGTTGCGTCTTCGGAGACGTAGCGGGCAACTGGGATGAGCATATATGAGTGGGATTGCGGGAAGGTAACTTATTCCTGGACGCACCAAGGTTCCAGTTATTCTGTCCATACATACGGATGGCTTTAAAAAGGCGTTCATCGGATTCTGCTGTCCATTGGTGTGACTTCCGTGTCGTTCCGTGGCGCATGCAATCCAATGGCGTTCGATTCGTCTACCATGGCAGTGTTAATGAATCTGCACATATTTCCAAAGGGAGAAGAGACCTACCCCTAGCTTCTCAGCGATGTCCACCCAGTCTGGTTGGCTGCCTTTACATTTGTCGACAAGGGACTGGAGCTTGGTAAGTTCTTCTTGACTCCAGAGCTCGTGATTGAAGTCGGGGTGCTGATCTCCGAGCCATCTGATCTCGCACTCTCGTGCTGTTCGAGTAGCCATCGAGACAGTCGACATCTACGGGCAACGTGAACTGTCACCCAATGACAGTATAGTTCGACTAGGGCCCTACCTTCTCAGCAATACGATCCCAGTCAAGACCTTCCTTGTTAAGTTCTAGATAGTTGGGTGATTGATCACTGACGTCAGAAAATCCTGGGCGACCTCTAATTCGGGATAAATGAGACGAAGTGCGAGCAAGCTCGACTGAAGTGGCATACCTCCGTTGCGCATCCAACGCATGTTGGCGATAGTTCTCTGTTCTTACGGCTTCGGCTAAAGCTTCGAGCTCTTTCGGCTTCACTGATATGGACGTCAGCGATAGCTAGGTAAGAAATGTACCAGGACACATACTTATATGTACTTCAATAGCGCTTTGGTAACGGCTACGCCGAAGAGCATCATCGTAAAACGGGGAATCCTGGCAGGATAATTATGGGCGAGAACTAGTTAAAACATGATTGCCTACCGGTGATAGCAGCTCTTTCGCTGAGAGGAGTGATACAGCCCTGATGGAGCCGGGTATGAAGACAGAGCCTCCAACATCAAGTTCGGGCTCGTCGTCCAAGTCTACCACATCGGCAGCTTCCTATCAGTGACATATCGTCAATTTTCCTTTGGCATACATTAAGGATACGCACCAGCAGCTTCTCGACTGTTTCCAGTTCAGCTTCGAGCCTTTCGGCATAGACCTTCAAGGCGTGCTGATGCTCTTTATTAACCTGGACAGCTTTCTGGGCCAAATCGCGGACGTTGCTTGTTCCTTGCGAATGATCCATGGGACAGTCCATACTGTGCCGATACTTGAGTACAGTCGACTGGAGAAGACGTCCGCAGTAGGTCGGTCTTGATGCTAGTACAGATCATATTAGGAGAAATTTAGCTCAATTTGCTCAAATGCTCGCGAGTCGCGGGTGCTAAATTTGACGCGTCCCAACCTCCGCAACAGCTACGCCTCAGCGCTCAGCCATCAGCCGCACATACACACTTGCACGTTGTCAACTCCCACCACTATGGCCAAAGGCGCAGCAAAACGAATCGGTATGCCCATTCCTTTCTCCTTGTCAAATTTGCACGGAGCTCGACTAGTAATGACTATATACAGCTGGTCAGAATGAACAAACCATCAGAAACCTCCGCCTCGGGATGTTCGTCCCAACAATATTGTCTCTTTTGCTCCGTCTGCTTTTCAGACGGAGCTCGCTACCGCCTTCTAAAGGCTCGCTAGCCATCTATGTGATGACTTATCTCCCTGCACTCTTCCTGTCTCGATACCTCGAGAACATGGGGACGTCACGGCGCGACCCCACGACTGGAGCGCTTATTTCGTCGGGTGAGGACCTCAGCCAACCTGGAGTCACGGAATGGTGTTTCGACATCTTATATGTTACTTGTGCGTCTACTGCTGCTCTATGAGGACGTGTTCTCACTTATATCTGTAGGGGCATGCCAAGTCGGAAGTGGGGCATTCGGAGAGTGGTTCTGGTATCTCTACTTGGTGGTATGTTCACTTCTGTTACCTCGTTCTAGATCGTCAAAGATGACAACTACTCTCAGATACCACTATATGCTGCCTTCAAAATCTGGAGTAACTTCATAGGGCCGATGATGGGCCGATCCTCAGCCAGCTCCTCGAATGAGGACGGAAACGAGAAGGAAACTCTCAGCAAGAGACAGGAGAAGCTCCGCAAGCGAAGTGAACGAGGTGACCCCCGAGTACGCTCTGTACGCAAATGATGTGCGCTTGCAAAAATAGAGCGCTTTCCCTCTTGTCCACACGACATTTTCTCTCGAGCGCAAAAATGATGGTGCGATTTCGCTTGTAAATGATCATATTATGTTGCTTCCGATCATGGTTCGTAAGGTTCGTCACTTATCATGATACGTGAACGTGAATCTCCATCCGAAGGACTTCTAGATTGTAAGTATAGTAAGTATAGCAAGCAACCTGAATACTCCGCGGATATGGATTAGAAGAGAGTGATATCGACCATGTTGAAGACCAGCCGGCGGCCTATCTCTCGCTGTGGAGCATTTGTTACTTCGCCCATGGCCTACTCCACTACGATGTTTCGGTGCAACTGCCGTTTGCCCCGGTATCAGAACTGTGCCAACGTTCTTGGATTCGTGCTGCTCCGTCTCTGTCAAAAGAGTGTTTCTTGCAGTTAGGCGCCAGTTTGGGGATCTCGAAGTACTCAGGTTTTGTCAAACAAATCAATCCGAGCTCGTGCTCGTGACTAGCTACTTGCGCCCATGCGAAGAGACTAAGGCGCTGAAAGCACTTTACGATCAGATGCAGGCCTCGCCCACGTGACCGACGCGTCCCGAAGTCTTCGCCCTTCTTCGAACCTTCGTGTCGTCTCCAGCTTACCACCGACTACCAAAAAGTCCAAGGCTACTAACTACATAATCTCACCAAAACTAACAACTATGGAATGCAATACTGACGTCCAAGTAACACAAACAGACATAGACCGGGATGTGCCAATGCTTAGCTCTGGTACAGATCTCGAGCATGGTCTCGACGAGATTAAGGGGGCGCAGATTATGCCTCCAATCTTGTCGGAAAGCTTGAATACGCGAGCTTCAAGCGTAGGTCACGCATACCTTTCAGATACTCAGTGTTGATGCGCATATATCCAGGTGGGACCGAGTCTGTGCCTTATGACGGGCGGTGACCACCCGACCAATCAGGCTACAGATGGACAGGATTCACTGTCTTCACTTCCTGCTTGCGTCAGTGCACCCTCTGCTACTGTGAGTTGGACATACGTTAGTGTTACACGTTGCTAACGCGCATGTAAGCAGCACGCTGTCAAGTTCTTGAGTCCACGAGCTGCTTCTCTGGTTCAGACTATCGAACAGCAAAGGCACACCGACACTGCAGTTGTCGAAGATGAAGCCCATCTAGGCAACTCCCCAAAAGTCAACGACGAAGTGCTTGTGAGATAACTTTTCTTGGAGCTGCTCTCAGAGATTGACCAGTCCTTGCACAGATCAATGGCCAGAATTCTCATGTCACGACATCTGTTACAGATGCTCACGTCCAAGCCACCACTGATGACCATTGCGCGGCGGTGCAAAGAGATGGCGACCCCGAGAACCCTTATCACTCGCCTGCAAGTGCCAGCATTAGACAAACGCGTATTTTGCTGATGGTTCTTGCAGAACTCCCCACTTCCTAGCACTGTGTTCGAGGTATTCGATGTGCCTAAAACTCATTCACGGAAGTCGACCGGACCCAAGGAGGTGCCAACGCCCCAGCGCCTTCTGGATGACATTGACGTAGACCAGAGCGGTCTTGAGAGTGCTTCCCCTGAGGTTCAAGAGCACTCTGAACTGGTGACTCAGATGAATTTTGGCTCTCCCAATGACGATTTCCCGTCTTCTTCTCTGCCTCCGAGTTCCAGTCCTCCGCAGGTATTCTCTTCATCACCTTTCGCGTCCTCGCAGTCTTCTCTTGCGCACTTCAACGGCGAATGCGACGGTAAACAAAAGGTAGGGCGGTCCTTATCTCCAACTTCATGGACTGCACAATTCCCATAGGATGTCATCCAAGAGGACGAACCAATTCTTCAGGTCAGCTCCACAGTTGAGGATGAGACGTCGAATTCGCCGGAACTTGGAGATGAGCCTGTCTACGCGTCAGAGGATCTGTTAGATCACGTTATGTTTGGAATCGAGGAGCCTTGCAACGATGATGGAGCGGGTGTCCCCAGGTCCATGGCTCAAAGCCTCGGAAAACGCTCGTTTGTCGAAGATAACGTGAGGATAAGATACACTCTAATAAAATCTAACTCACACTTCTTGCAGGACCTCGCAGACACGGAAACTGATGGAACATCCTCGCCGCCCTCCAAGCGCATGGTTAGTAAGTTTCCGCACTGCGAAGATAACCACGCCGCAATACTTTACAGAAAACGAGCGCCGAGGTTTACCGGCCACCGGCTCCGAAACGGGCCACATTGGCCTCTCAACAGCGTCAATACAAGAAGCTGATTGCACCCTTCCGTTCACCTATGAGGTCTCCCTCCACTAACGTACCTTCTGGAGCGATGGGCGACAACTCAACCTTGACCTCGCAGCTTGCACCATTGTCCGAACTTGGAGAGAGTCATCCTGAACCCGAACAGAAGCAAGCGATAGAACAACCCTCCACTTCCTCGACTAAGATACCTACAGCCTCAAGGGTTAGGACGTTGCGAGCAGCCGCTCAGTTCAAGTCCCCCATCGTCGCCTCCGGACCCGTCTCAGCCGGATCTAAGACCACGATACGCCTCACCCCCACGGTCCAGATGCTCGAACGCAAGTTGCAGCTCCTCAAGCGCGCCGTCAAGGTCAAGGAGAACAACGAAGAACAAGCCTTGAGCAAGGTTTCGAAGAAATGGACAGAAGCTGGGAGAGAAGTGGCTTATGAAGTTTGGGATCTCGTCAAAGACGTAGGTCGTACGACAGAAAAGGCGACGAGCCTCGGCGGATCCTGGGGTTGGGAAGGAACTGATACTCGCGACACCAACTGGGGATGGGAGACACCGGCTCCGAAAACCGAAGATACGTGTGGACAAGCTGAGGAATACGACGCTCTTGGGACTTCAATGATTAAGACACGACCGGATATCGAAGAGGAGGAAGAGGACCGCGCCCGAGATAATCTTGGCACGATGCTTCGTCACTTGGGTATCGCGCCGGACACCTTGGGCTGGGATGACGAAACGGAGACTTTCATTGACTGACAAAACAGATAGGTTCACAAAAGTGATGGAAAATGCCCTTTTGCGATCGTTGTGATTTCTTGCTCTTTGCTCTATGTGCTTGGTGGACTACTGCTGAAGCGTCATATATTTCATTCTGATAATATGATCATCTCGCGAGAGCGCCACTACCCAACGTGTTATCCGGACATTAAAGAAGCCTTGCGACACTCTCAAGTAAATCATTCAACAACCCTGGCCATGCCATGCAGCACTTGTGATCCCACAACCGCGTAACTGCACTTGACCGGCATCTACAACTTTGTCCTCATACTTGCCACAGACGATAGTGCAGTGTCGATTACCACCTGCGGTGTGTCGTGCTGTATCCAGTGACCGATGCCTTTCACCAGAATGGTCTTGATCTGGGGGTGAGGAGGTATGTGCTCGACTCGACAGACATCACTCAGTGCAGGATCGGACACCAAAACCGTCATCTGCACATGGGGTGGGATGGTCGCGAAAAGGCGCGAAAAGGCCCAGGGCACGTTTTGCTGCGTGGTCGAGGCGAAATGAATTATTACATCCTTAAGACTTGCAAATAACTCACTGTGAATATTTCTCCGACCGTTTTCGACCCGCACATGCGCACTCCAAGCACTCTTGACACTGCATCTTGGCGTGTCCACAAGGGGTTCTCGGCCATGTGAGCCTCGACGCTCCTGACGTTGTAAACCTCTTCTGCAAAGAGTTTCGCCTTGACTGCTACCTGCTCCGGGGTGAGCTCAAGGCCAGGATCGACGAGGATCACAGAAGTTGCTTTCGTTGGGGGCAAAAAAGGGAGTAGGGAAACGGCAACACTTCCCCCCAGGGAGTGTCCAATAATGACATCATACGCTGTGCCGTTTGCAAAGTACGGGCGAAGGTCCTCAGCAAGAGCACTCATTCTAAAGTCGCTGCCTTGCCGACATCCGTGCCCCACCAAATTAGGGGCAGTCACCAAGAAGCCTAGAAGACGATGAGAACGTGGACTGGAGGAGTATATTGAGGATCGTACCTGCACCCGCAAGGGCTTGCGCTACTCCTTCCCAGGTATGGGAAGATGAGGTGAGACCATGAATCAAAAGTGCTCGCTTTGTAGCAGCTGGCGAACCCCACTGACTCGCGGATGGCGTGGAGGTCATTTGGAGAACTGGTGTTTCACTGGACGGGCTGGCAAAAGCTGATATACCCCAGAGCCACCGATCTTCGGCACACCTGACTGGAGAGCTATTTCAGTCCGTGGGATACATACCGAATAAGCCGGGATAAGTCAAGTCGATTCGTCGGGATATTATGAATGCCCGTGCTTCAAAATCCTGCGGCCGCGCCAGGAATGCGGTACCGAGGGGTCAGAAACCCGCTGCTGATTTGTGCCAAGGGGGTATCAGTACTTAGCAGATGAAACTCGTCAATTTGCTGTTTCAGCCTCCTGGACTGACCAATATTTATCAAATGTGCGTTGAGGCTACTCTCGTCGACGGGTAGGGCTAAATCATACGGTACCTTTGTGGGGAAATCGCGGTTATGCATTGGAGGGGTATGATCGGCCGCTTTTCGTGCCCCCTAAGGCTGCGCTGGCACTGCGAGCTTCTCGGCCCGTTGAATGAGTAGCATGAATGGTGCTAAGACAAGCTCTAGTACTTGTCAAGTATAACGCGTCAGTTCGCTCCTCACAGCCTCGTAACTGACCAGGTCATCATCAGGAATTTGGTGTTCATAAACTCGTACGCGTCCAACTCCGCTTCAACTTTGACTTCTCCGAGTTCAAAAACTGTCCCATTCCACATTGCCTCCCAGGTCTTTGGTGAGTGACAGAACATATCAGCTTTGCTGGTGGTGGGCTCCGAGATAATTCCTGGAGTCTGAGCCCCAACATGTGTGCCGCAGATCAGCGACCCAGGTTCCGCGGAAAGCAAACCAGCGAGAGCACGAGCCACATGAAGTTGCTTCTCCTCGTTGAACATGTGGAAAAATGCCGATACGATTATGACAGAGCAGTGGCCACGAAGTGGGTTGAGCGAAGTCAAGTTGGATAGATCTGGACGGGGCGGAGGGGGGACATCTCGCCAAGGGGTTATCACCGAGAGCATTGCAGGATCAAACACGTCTCCTGGTACAAAGTGTCCAGAGTACGTGTCCTTCGAGGTGTTGAATAAGACGTGGCCGAGTTCAAGAAAGTCTGAAGAGCGAAGAGCGTCAACCATCGCTGCTTTGGAGGAAGAACCAGCGCTGGGGTAATCTCACCTTTGATTAAGTCAGACGCAACGATATTACGACCGGGAAAGCCATCGGCTGCAGCCTTCCTCGACTCGACACCGACTTCAGCGCGCGCACGACGACAGCCAAAAGGTCACTACTTGTGTGTGACTAACAGACAAACGACGAATCAACTTACAACAGCTTCCGATATCCAGCAGAATTGCATCTGTACGCTCGCGGCCTATTTTAATGATGTCCTTATAGGCGGGGTTTTTGGTGATTTCCACCCTGAATCACGGAAACTGGGGATCAGAGGCGAACTATATATCAGATAGTCTCGCAAACCTCAAAAACGCGAACGCAAAAATACAAGGATATGGGACAATCTGAAAAGGGCCTTGAGTCTACAAGCACCATATTATGAGCTAGGAAAATATCGTGGCAACCTTGTAAGCTTTCTTTTGAACCATTAAGATGTGCGCCTTCAACGCTTCATCGTCCGGGATCCCGGTGGCCTGTTTGAAAAAGGCTTCTGCTTCTGGTGAAAGTGCATAGAGGCTAGGATCAAGTGGAGCAACACTTTCGCGGTGGATCGCTATGTCACCTAGATGAATAACAGATGATTGTGCGTGGTCAGTGGATTGCATGATCTGGAGTAATGATTGGTATGAGGATGGATGTAAACAGGGTCGAGTACCTCAGCGCCATTTTATCAGAGTTGATGCCCGAGGGGAGCGCCGAATGGGGACCGGCATAGGCCTCGTCATCCCCGGCCATGGTAGCGCTGGCTTCTGGTACTGTTATCAGTTGATTCGTATGGACGTCCGTTTGCGCCCATTTGCGCTTTCATTTGGCGCAAGCGCGCGCTGACTTGGATCTCACACGCGTAACTTGGTCGGGTAACGTACTGTGAGACAAGTCGTCGATGGATGGACCACTCACAATAGCCGAAGTGCACCAGAAAGTACAGTTTGAGAACTCACCTGCGATGAAGCTTCAATAATGCTAACCGAAGGAGTACCACTACGATAAGGTCTAAGATGGTCCATCGACGGCTTGTCGAATGGATGTAATTGCTTAGTCTCCCTCAGGCATACCTTAGAAGGAAGACAATCGTTCCTTTTTATTTAGCAATTGCCAGTGGGTGTATTTGCTATTGATTTGCTAGGGCAGGAACTTCAAAGTGGTCGTGGGAAAGCGTAGTGGGGCAGGGGCTTGGGAAACTAACAACAACAAATAAGTTTGCCAGTCATCGCGGATGAACGACGTGTCGACAAGGTCACACATAGAGCGGTTTCAAGGGCTGATCTCCTGCAGCTGTTAGACGCACCCAAAAGCTCTGTCTCAGTGAACGATCACAGGGCTTTTTTGTCCCCAAGAGCGTGGCTTGAAGGAACTCCGGACGAAGGCCTTGGAAAATGACCATACGACTTGCAACTCAAAACTTTGCAAGAGGTTTATTTCTGTGTGCATGTTGAATACAAAGACATTGCGGTGGTTATGCTACACTGTTGTTGAAACAATACATCGAGCGGTTTAATGCAAGCAGTGAAGAGTGATGCTTCGGGAGAGCTGGATGCTAATGGCTGTAATCATATCTGATGACAACCGTCAATATGGAGTTAGAAGCGGTAGTGTCCTAGAATACTCACTTCTTGTAGAACGTCTCCGAGTCAGTCGGTACAGTCTGCACCGCGGTCAGCGGAAATACGCAGATTCGCAAATAAGGTACTGACTTCATTTTTTCGGGCTCCTCGGGACTTGCGGCCTTGACTCTCGAGCTGGAGGCGATGTTCGCGATCTTCTTTAAGCCACTGCAAAGCCGTGTGGTATAGGGCCATGGTCTGGGGTACCCCAGATGAGGCGAAGGGCCAAGCGGTAGGCTCTGTCACGAATGATCCAAGGCGCATGTGCGCGACATGTGTCGGGAACGAATTAAGACCGTCAAAAATATGGGTCGCGTCTATACCGCGGGAAGTGAGCGGGGGGGAAAGGGGGAGAAGGCGCGACCTTACAAAGAATCGTCGCGCCGCGGGCAATACTGTCGTTCTGGAGGAATGTGAGCAATTCGTCGCGAACCAGGACGTCTAAGTCTACAGTAACCTGGTGACGAGTAAAATGAAGCCGAGAATGAGCGCTTAAAGTGCGAAATGAAAGATGAACTCACTTCATCCAGTAAGAGAACGTCCCAAGGGGCCATGAGGCCCATACAGAGCTGGACTCGTCGCCGCTCGCCATCCGAGATTGCATGCATGTGCCAGTCTAGGTCCACATCTAAGATACCAAGAAGCCGGTCTCTGCGCTCCTTATGTCTGTAACCTCCCACAGAGTCTAAAAAGGTAGATACTACGATGTCACTCCGGACCACAGGATTCATAGCCCTAAACAACGAAATGGGAAATTAGGGGAATTGTGATATTGTGACAATAAGAATAACCGACCACTCAGTGCCTAGGAATGTGACCCCAGGAGGAGAATCCCTGAACACATCCCTCCCCTTGATACGGATTTCCGCATCCTTGACAAGACGCTTTCCGGCGAGAATTTGTAAGAGGGTAGACTTTCCCGCTAGACGGGGGCATAAATGGTTTGAGCCTGGTTACGGACCTCACGACACATGTGAGCTTAACTACGCACCTCCGTTCGCGCCGACTATTATGGTTCTGGACCCAGGCGGCAGGTGAAGGGTAATGTCAGAGAGAGAGGGGGGTGCACCAGGAACATGGTAATAGGTCAACCCATCCACTGCAATGGTGTAGTTAGGTTCGGACATGAGTGCGGGTATGCCTCGGGCTCTTGAGATGAAGGATTGAGAAGCTGATAGAGTGAGAGTTCGTTGTTCATACCGAGACTATTCTATCACAAAAAATCGCTCCCACCGTGATTTATGCAACGCCTCCAATAGAAATCTGTATAAAATCGGGACCCAGCGCCTACCAGGTTTTTATAAAAAGCTGGGACAGCTCCATCAAGTGTTTTGATACGAATCTGGGCCTAGGCAACCTCATGAACAGCTGGGACTGCGTGGGAAATTGCCTTCACACCGCCGATCTTCGTCTTTCGTCTTCCACTAGCGCCATTGTCGTTACGGGGTCACCCTTAACTTCTTCGTTGTTGCTATCATCGTCGTCGTTCCTTGCGAACGACTGCGGTTCGTTCGTATCATTAACCAAAGTTTAGCTTCGCTTTTACCAAACTACACATTCCTTTGTCTCAATCTTTTCGTCGTCTTCATTAATCATCATGCACCTGGATCTAGCACCAAGGCAGTGCGTCACTTGCCCAACGCAACCACCAGTTTGCACATGCTCTGCAGACCAGAGCTGCGTTCAGATTAGCCAGTTCGTGATCACTCTCACATTCCCTTATCGCGCTACGTTCCTAATATCTATATGAATATGCTAGGTCATGTAACGCCTGCCCTACGTTCACCTGTCAAGCCAGCCCCTCATCCAACAGTGGCAGCGGCAGCAGTGGGGATATCAGTTCCGGTGCCCTTGCTGGTGCAATAGTCGCAGTTCTGCTCGTTTTGATTGGGGCCTTGGTCCTGTTCATTTTGTACCGTCGTCGTCAACGAGCACGTCAAGCTCGTAACGCGGCTATCGAAGCCAAAGCGGACGTGCCAGCATCCGCAGAAGCTGTCCTCAATCGACCTGATCCGACAGAAAAACCTTTGCCGTCTCCTACGCGGACGACAAGTACTGTTAGGGTCTACTCCTCGTCTGCACATAGTGTCATCGACCTCGACCCGCAGTCTAAACACTCTTCGGCTGCTCCTAGCCGTCGTACCTCTGGTAGGCCATCCACCACCAACCCCTTCGATGACGGTCAATCCATTCAGACGACTTCAACGGGCACAAATGGCACCAACGTTATACCCATCGCGCTAGTTTCCCCTGGCTCCGTGCCGGGATGCTCCCCGCGTTCAGAGTCCGACGTCCTGCCTCCCCCTTCGCCGGTACGCCCAGCGCGTCCGACGGACCTTCATTTGGATAGTTCTCGCTCGTCTGAATCCTTGCACGAGCCCTCACCTCGTTACGCTCAGTCGCAACGATCAGGTTTCTCAGGGATGTCAGATATGTCTACCGGAAGCTACTCCAGCGACTTCTTGAACGAAGCTCCCATGATTGTTACACAGAGGCAGGCTCCGGTCCGGCAAGTTGTAGGAAAAGTCAAGGCAGAGGTAATCCACACGTCTGGCACCTCAACTCCTACAACTCCCACCTCCCACCTGTCCACCGACAGCTTGAAGCCTCCGTCAGTCGCTTCACGCCCATCCATCCGCTCACCTCTTGCAGCTAGCTCGTTTGGTCCCGCAGATGTTGTTGATGAAGCAGACGAGGAACACGAGCTATCAACACGCACTGACCCATTCGGCGACCATCACGAAGCGTCGGGGGCGGCATCCGTCATTTCTAATGGATCACAAGCTGAATCCGAATTGGATGGTCCAGTTTTACCATGGACCAGACGTGACAACTCCAGCCGTCCTGAGAGCGTAAGCACGCAAGCAGGATCAATTATCGACATTGGCAGCGCCACAAGAGTGAACGTGGGCCTCCTTCCAGGAAGATCCGATCAGAAGTCGCCTTATAGGACTACCATGGGCAAACTGGTGTCGCCCGCTTCAGCGCTGTCTGCTAGCGAATCTGGCTCCCTTGAGGCGCAGCAACAGCTAGCCTTGGCTCATGCCCAAGCCCAAGCTCGCGCCCAGGGGCTGGACAAATCAAAACGGATGTCGGGTACTTCAGTCGTTTCTACGACGTCTACGCGAGCAGACTCGATCTTGGAGTCTTTCCCCTTCGTTCCGCCTTCTCCCATCTCCTCACGCCCCGTTCGCTCTCCGCCTCGTTCCCCCTTGGGCCAACAGTTCTCTACCGCAACCAATCCATCGGCATTACCAGCGTCGCCTGTGGCTGTCGAACCAGTCGCCTCAGCTTCTGCGCCACCGGAGACCAAGGCCGAGGCCGCAGAACCTGAGTCTGCATTACCCACCTTAACTCCCCCTCCGAGCCGCCGCATGTTGGGCATGTCAACAGCCTCTCAACTGTCCACTGCCTCGTCCGGGCTCGGCAATTTCCCATTCCAGATAGACCATGGCACTTCGGAAACTAGCCAGCCCCCATCAGCTTTCCCCCAAGGGCAAGGGCGTCAGCGAGCCAGTTTAGATACATTAGCCCTTATGAGCGACTTGTCCTCATATCCCCTTGGCTACGATAGGGATGAGCGCGAAAGTTACCCCCCACTCCCGAAGAGTTAGACGAAATGCTCTCTCTTTCTGCTAACCCTTTTTTGAAGAAATCGAATTCAACTGCCAGCGGCTAGCCGCTTCGTTTGGCTGGTCTGACGGGGCGGTGGTTGTGTGTGTACCCCTTACTGTATCCCTCCTCCCATTTCCCCTTTTCTTGGCATGAGCATTCTTGCTATCGATACCGTACACCCCGGAAATATTCCCCTGGCAGTGTCTCAGCTACCCCATCCCAAGTTCTAAATTCTTATTTTGACTATCTTATGCTGAACACTTTCTTTGTGGCGCAGTCTTTTCTACTGCGCGACATTTTACTCTTTTTGGGTCCTACGCTTCGCGGTTGCTTGTGTTATTTATATATATGCTTGTGCCCGTATTCTGAGAGGACAACCTTGCAACTATGTCTCCCGGTGGGATGACTCCACCTGTGATTCACAGTGATTGATATACAAGAGAGCCACGCCCCTGACCTTGAGCACAGGAGGTGTGACAGTCACGATTGTGACACCGACTATAAGTGCGAGCTCGCGCTTCGCGTCTTTAATCCAGAACTCGCCGCAATTGGCGCTACAAGCACGAAGAACACCCATAGCTCACCGCAACACTCACGACGAGTCGCAATGGATAAGGAAGTACAGCAATTGGTAGAGATGGTAGGGAATATTGATGTATATCTTACACGCTACTGAACACCGCGATTCATTGTCCATTGTCAGGGTGCGACGGTAGCGCAAGCGCGGGCTGCTTTACGTCGATACAAGGATGTCATGCAGGCCGCCGAGCGGTTCTTTGAAGGCGAGTTTGCGGACGTGGCGGATGAGGATGAGGATGTGCGCATGGCACCAGCCAGTCCGGCGGCGCCGATCACCCCGTCTCGGACCCCTCACGCTTCTGTAGGCACATGCTTTTCGCGTGATTCGATAAATTTGAATGATATGTCGCAGACACCAGACGATGAGGACGAGGACGCTGAGGGTGACGATGACGTTGAGATGGACGATAACGAAGACGACGGTGTGTTCATTAAGAGCGTTATTGACACTGACCTTGATCATTCATGCGTTTATCAGCCGATGAGTATGTTGACTACGATTCCGACTACGAGGCGAAGCACCAAACCGGGGAGGTTGATCCTTATGCGGGTAAGTACTCATCTCTCGCATTCCTTCCCCTTGATGATAACAATTGCACAGGAATTTTCTTCTCTAAGGATCGTCGCGAGGAGGTCATTGAAGTCGAAGAGGAGGCTGAAACCACCACTGTACCGGAATCTAAAGATCCCGTCAAGCTCATGATGCAGGGCGAGTGGATGAAAGGGTGTCCTGAGGGAAACGAGCAATCCTTCCTTTTCGCTCTGTACGATTACCTGAGCACTAGCAGCTGCCCCTGTCCGCAGTCCTGTGGATATAAGCTCGATAGAAAGAGGAGCGATTTCTTCCCTGTTTTCGTAAGTCGTAAATCATTGCTCAATCGTGTTTGCCTACAGGAGCTTACAACATTTGATAGCCCGAATTCTCGACTTACATCGAGCATTTGGGCCTGATCATCAGGCCAACATGCCCCAAATGCAATATCGAGTTCTGCTTTGCATGCGGTGAAACCATCAACACTAGCAACAGTCGAACTTCTGCATCTGTCGATGTCAGTTTGTTCCATTGTTCGAATCTACAGGGCGTTATACTCGGCGTTGGGCTTGCGATGCTTGAAATGATGTTCGTTGAGCAAAGACAGCAGTCTGCTGACGAGCAGAACGGAACTCAGAAAGCAAAGTCGAATAAAAAGCGAAAAGTGGATGCCCACTCTCATTCGTCCACTCCAAATGGAGATGATGACGATGACGATACCTACTACATGAGCCTGCCGGCAGGGAAGAAGGCCAAGGGTGGCACTGGTTATGCAGGCGATGGTCGCGAGGATGTAAGTCACATGCTCAATGGGCGGTCACTTGAACTAATAGTGTGCAGAATTCCGGCCAATTGGAGGCACAGGCCCAGCAGCGCGCCAAGGACGAAAAGATCGGTTCTCTTCTCTCTCAAATGCGCGTCTACCTCCCTTCACTTGACAGAGCCGGTGGGGCTCTTACGAGCGATTACATGGTTCACCCCACCGCCTTGGCACATCTTCGAAGACGCTTCAATTTCCTCTGCTCCACCCTCCTGCGCAACGACTCTCTGTCAGATATGTCAGATCGTTCGATATTGTACTTTGAGTTGTTCGAGTGGCTCGAAGTAAGTCAATTGCTATCAGAAGATGCCTGTCCTCAAAGTCTGGTTTATCTCTAGACTATCTCTAATCACGAAGCGTTGGCGAGCATGATGGCTATGCCCATCATGGTGGCTGGGTCGATCAAGTCGGTCGCCCCGAAGAGGGTCGGCAAGGGCAAGTCGGTCATCCGAGAACGCACGATTATCTACGAGGGCAGTGCGGGTCCTCGCGAGTTATTGGAAGCTATCGTCATGCAAGCTCAGGCTGCCATCAAGGGGCTCGAGGGGGTTAAGCCTGCTGTTGCTGAGGAACAAGAGATGACAGAAGAACAGAAACGTATGACAACGGACAAGGGCAAGGGTAAAGAGAGGGAATCGACTCCGGCCCTTTCTGATGAGAACCAGAAGCTGTTGACGTTCTGCCAACGAATTCTGACGACTGCGAATGCCATTGACCGGTCTCTCCGGGAGACAAAGGGTGATACCTTCGTTGATCGCTTGCATGCATCCTTGCCGAAAATCACAAGTTCCATACCATTTGATCATGCATCAATCAAGGTTGGCGAGACTGAAGAGGACCGAAAGAAGGCATATCTCGAATGGGCTACGCAAGTACGGTTCGAGTACTGTGACCTCTCCGTACCTACTGGGGGTTCGGCACCAGAGGGAGACACCGCTCCGCATTACAAATTCTTCTTCAACGGGGAAGCTCGAGTGCTTGCCAACTCCGAGATTCCAAAGCGGTCGTTAGCCATTGCAAAAGAGGTAGTGATGCGCGCAATTCCACATTCATGACTATCTACTGATGGCTGTTATTTTTGCAGCTTGCCGTCCTGACAACGAATCTTCCTGTCGCTTGGGACTCATCCATATTCCTGAGAGTGGACGAGAATCGAGTAGATATCATCAAAGCTCTCATTATCGGTCCGGAAGGAACGCCGTGAGTTCCCTCCGTCAATCTTTTCGCCATCTTGGAATTGAACTGTGGACCCGACGTGTAGATATCAAGATGGGTGGTAAGTCACTCTGAACCTAATCTTCCATCCCCCAGCTGACGTTGCGCAGCTTCTTGTTCGACATATTCCTTGGCGCGAGCTATAACCAATCTCCTCCGAGTGTCAAATATATGACGGTAACATTGACTTCTTACTGATGTCCTTGGGGCTTGGCTGATTTATTGCCCAAGACGAATGGTGGAAAATATCGCTTCAACCCCAATTTGTACGCGGTGAGTATCATCCAGGCCGTATCAGTGAAACAACGCCTCAACTTTCTCATCAGGATGGCAAAGTCTGCCTGTCACTCCTTGGTACTTGGTCAGGTCCTGGCTGGGTCTCGGGTCGATCGACACTGCTACAGGTGAGCGTGGCGACGGCGGGAGGTAGTCTTCACAATCAACAATGCGTTTGCAGGTTCTCATTTCCATCCAATCCATGATCCTATGCGACGAGCCATACCTCAATGAGCCAGGGTGGGCGAACGGTGGCGGAACGCCGCAATCCAAAGCCTGTAAGCTGTTCAGGCGACCGTAACAGAATTTCTATTGCTGACTTTGACAGACTCGGCAAATGTCCGACGGATGGTTGTGAGGACTGCAGTAAGAACCCTCGTCAGATTTTTGTGACATTTGCTCACCTACAAACAGATGCTTGGGAATCTGAAAGCCCCACCGGAACCATTTAGCGATGTCATTCGTACCCACTATCGACTGAAGGGGCAAGCTATTTCCGCTCAGCTGGACAAGTGGCTGACACTGGACGATGGAAAGGCAATCTCCAGCGATGCTTTCAACGCTTCTGGGAGGGCCGATGCCAGCTCAAGTTCCAGCGCCTTTAAGAAGGACGTAGAGGAGATGCAGAGCCTTCTCAAGCAACTCCAAGATGGTACCTTCCAGGTATAGACTCAGCATGAAGCGCCCGCTTTCCTTTGCAAACATACCCATCAAATACTCGCATGAACTACTCATATGTATATCTTGAAACAAATCAATAATAACCAATGTACATACACCGTTTTACAGCTGCAAATGTCGTTGTACGAATTCACAGTCCTGACGTTGTACGTAGCATGTGATAACAGTAAGGTGTAGCGTGAATTTTGTTAGTGCCCATGACCGCATACCTCCGAGTCCGCCACGCGAATAGCGTGCACTCAAATATCCTCGTTCGTTGCACTTAGGTACCTTCAGACATCAACACCTCTCGAGACCTTAACTCTGTAACCATGAGCGATTCCGCAATTCACTCCCTGGCCGGAGCTGCAGGTGGGATAGCAGCCATGTCGGCGACCTAGCGAGTACCTTCAAGTTGTTGGTCTTACCTTGCTCGTGTTAACTCCGGACCAGCCCACTCATCGTCCTGTCAACTCGTGCGGCTGTTGAAACGAAGAATGATGACAAGGTGTGTCAGTCATTTTACCTCCTCTCTGCGTTCAGGGATAAATGTTCCTCAGACTGTCACTCAGGCGGTTCTTGACATCATTAAACGAGAGGGGGTTCTCGGCCTATACAGCGGTCTCAGCTCAAGTTTGCTTGGAATTGCGGTCACCAACGGGTGTGCTTGCTCCATAACTTGTGCTTTCAACTGTCAAGTGCTTATATTATCTATTTGGCTAGCGTCTACTACTACTTCTATGAGCGTTCACGAGGCATCATACTGAACTCGAGGACTGGGTCCAAGGCTCTCAGTACCTTGGAGTCAATCCTGGCAGGTCTCATAGCAGGTATTACGCCAACCATTCATAATTTTTTCATCTTAAACTGATCAATTGGGGCAGGGTCCGCCACAACTATCATCAGTAATCCCATCTGGGTTGTCCAGACTTCACAAGCTATCCGCAGTCCCGAGACTGACCAATCTGGATCACAAACGAAACCCAAGAAACTTGGGTTAATCGAGACAATCGAAAAAATATTGGCGAAAGATGGTCCTGCGGGCTTCTGGAGGGGTATTGGTCCAGCTCTAGTGCTGGTCATCAATCCAGTGATTCAGTACACCGTGTTTGAGCAGCTGAAGAATGCTCTGATCAAGCGTCGGACCGCGAAGCTGCGCACGAATGGCCTAGCTTCTGCTGTTGCTGTGCTGAGCGACTGGGATTTCTTCTTCCTCGGGGCATTGTCAAAACTGGGTATGTTGGTAATGGCTCTAAATGTTCACATGAGAGCGAATGTTAAAGCATTCCCGCAGTTGCTACTGGGACGACCTATCCATATATGTAAGCGTGCACTCTTCGTGCTAGCACTGGAGTAGTACTAAAGCTAGACTTGTTTCAAGAGTGGTTAAGAGTCGGCTCCAAGCTGGCCAGGCTCATGCTGAGCGATATAAATCGTCTTTGCATGGCCTCTCAACCATCCTTAAGGAGGAAGGGATCGGGGGCTTGTATAAAGGTGCTGGAAGCAAGCTCCTTCAAAGCGTGCTCACTGCCGCCATCCTTTTCGCTGGACAGAGAAGAATTTACGAGATTACAAAGAGGGTAAGTTATTTCCGAGGCTTTCACCAAACCACGCAATGTATCTGACCACTCTGTTGCAGGCTGTCTCGTCAGTAGCCACCGGCAAGTCGACGGTATCAAATTTAAAGTAGCAGTAAAGCTCTGTTGATAAATACGCCTGTCAGTGTACGAGGATGTGATGCATGATACTATTTTACCTGATCCGTGGCCATGGACAGTTCTGATCATTGAGCTTCAGCCTGCTCGAATGTGAAGTGGTTGAACGTCGACACTGATTTCTGGTGCTTCTGCCATTGATTATAAATCACTTTACTTCCCTCAGTGTATGGCAATCACTTCATGGGAGGTATCCATGATCACTAGTACGGTGACTGACTGATTGATCAACCTAGTGGCATCACATCGTATATTCAAGTCCTGTTATGGTTATCCATACTACATAGACTCGCAACTTTCAGGAGAACCTCACTTGGCCACGACCCAAGGCCGACTTCCGCGATGATATGGAACTTGATTTACGGCGTTCACGCATTCCTTTTCCTTCTTACAACCACTCGCAACCATCTTGGGTTGGTGGTTTCCTGTTATCGGTGTCTCGTGGTGGCGAGATCCTCAAAGAAGCCTATGGATGGCACCTTGGTGATTCGCCTCCCGTGCTAAATTCACTCTGGGCTGTGATCGCTCATTAGTTTTAGGTGCCCATAGTGCTTCTGACTTTGCACTGACCTTTACTGTTGACAATGCTCACTTCATAGACGTGATGCTTCCTTCATCTAGTTCCCGTCTCCTGCGTCTTTCGGTAGTAATTTGTGCTTGGCCTACTTAGGTCACTTCTTTTAGGATTTGCCATACGGCATGTTCCATTGGACCGAAGTACGTGAGTAGTTTAGCGTAGGCAAATTATCGCTGAAGAAACGTCAGTTACTATGTAGTACCGCAGAGTTCATTTCCGGGGCTGAACTGACATGCCCTTCTTCAAATCACCGGTGGTTCTTCGCCGGGGCGCGATATAAGAATGCAGGGCTGTTACGATGCAGCGCGTAACCTCAGCTATGTCCCCTGCGATCTGGATTAACCTATCTTTAGTGACGCTTGGACTTTACATAGTCAAACAGTTGTATGGCAGAAAGGCGGGTCCTCCTCTGCCACCAGGCCCTAAACCAATCCCGATCATAGGCAATCTCCTAGACATGCCTAAGGAGAAGCCATGGGAGACCTTTCTGGAGTGGGGAAAGGAATATGGTAAGCTGCCCAGTTTATCTCCCAACGTGGGTGACGCTGACGTTTTGCGTGCAGGCGATATAGTGTCAGTCGATGTCATGGGACAGCGGGTGATCATACTCAATTCGGCCAACCACGCTTTGAATCTCCTTGAGAAGAAAAGCGCTATAACTTCGCATCGACCTGTCCTCCAAATGACTGGAGAAATGATTGGTTGGAATAAGTCGCTAGTCCTCTTGCAGTACGGTGACGAATTCAGCGGGTACCGGAAGTATCTACACCGCGCTATTGGAAAGGCAAAGCTCCAGAAATATCACCCCTTGGTGGAACGCCAAGTGCATCGTTTTCTCCAGCGGTTGGTCGATAAGCCGGAAGACTTTGTCTCTCATATCCGATGGTAGATCAGAGAAGACTCGCCGTTTGATGACGCGTTGAACATCACCTAGGAATTCTGGCGGTATCATACTAGGCATCACATATGGGTATGTGGTACGCGACGAGGGCGACCCGTATCTCAAGACTGCAGAGACTGCGTTACATTATTTTTCAATGACCTCGGCGCCGGGAGCGTTTCTGGTGGACTCTTTACCAATCCGTGCGTCGAACAGCTGCTCCTCTGAGTGGAAAATTGACGGTCTTTCTTTAGTGAAACTATTACCTTCTTGGTTTCCGGGCACATCATTCCACAAGGTTGCCGTGAAGGGAAAAGAATCGTTGAATGAGATGACTGACAAGCCATACGAATGTGTGAAAGCACAGATGGTTTGTTCATTTTTGTGCCGGGAGTAGTGATTGCTGACTACCCGCCGTACTTCGTTACTAGGAAGCTGGGACGGCTTTACCTTCATGCACAGCTGAGGACTTGGAAGGCAAGACGCTCTCGGCGGGGGCTGAGCGCATCGGGAAGTGGTCCGCTCAAGCACTGTATTCAGGTCAGCTACTTACATATGAGGTCAAGTTTGACATTCAACTGAAGCTTTCGTCAGGGGGCATAGACACGGTAGGAGGGATTTGAGAACCCTTCGATTAGAGTTCTCATTGTTAATTCAAGGTCGTTGCAACCACACATGCCTTCTTCCTCGCGATGACGCTTTATCCCGAGGTACAGCGCAAGGCGCAGGCTGAGATTGACACAGTCGTTGGTCAGGACAGGCTCCCAACTGCCAGCGAATGCACTCAACTTCGTTATATCAACGCCATGGCTCTCGAGCTTTCGCGTTGGTTTTGCGTTGCTCCACTCGGTGCGTTCAGAAATAAGATCATCTGAACTGCAGTTGATATGCCATTCCATGAGGCAGCGGCCCATGCCACGACCGAAGACATTTCTTATGAGGGGTACTTGATACCTAAGGGTTCTCATATTTATCCAAACACATGGTCAGCTCAGCTTGATGTCGATGCGTCTCGTCCCTCATTCGTCTTTCGCAGGGCGACGCTCCGGGACCCAAAGATATATTCTGACCCCCAGGAGTTCAAGCCAGAGCGCTTTCTACCGTTAGACGGCAAGCATCCTGAAACCAACCCTCGCGATATCGCTTTCGGATTCGGTAGACGGTAGGCCATATTTTCTGTGTCAACTACAGGGTAACTGAGTAGTTTTTAAAAGACACTGTCCTGGTAAGCTTCTTACTTCCGGATCATCCGATGGTCCTAAAGCCAGTCGGCAGGCGTTGCCTTCGCAGAAATGTCGATTGTTATACAGATGGCCATGGTTTTGTCGTCCTTTGATATCAAAAAGGTAACTGAGGGAGGGAAAATCGTTACCCCTGAATACAAACAGACCACGGGAACGATCAGGTGTGTTCCACTCTTTGACGACCTTGACTACTAGTCCCTCAACAATCACAATCATCTTACAGTCATCCGTGTTCATTCAAGTGTGAGATAAAACCTCGCTCGGCGAAGGCGGTGGAACTTATTCGACAAGCACTTGAGTTATGACTGTACTTCGTCTTGGACTGACGTCGCCTTTGCTTGTGGTCAAATCCCCCACGGTCGAGGGTGCTAGCTGAGCGCATAATCTTAGTTACGGAATTATGATATCTTGAGCTATGATTTCCATGCTAGCATGCGATTCCCCCTTCATGTGTTCACCCCATACCCTCGAATGATAGCAGTTTTAACTGTGGGAAGTAAAGTCAGTGATAATCAGTGTCGGGTCTCCGTCACTGATTTTCAACTACTCTTTCTCGCTGTCACTGATTCCTAGTGCAGTCTACACTGATTTCTGGTACTTTCTGCCACTGATTATAAATCACTGACTTCCTGCAGTGTGAAGCCCACCGGCGACCAAATTCTTTGCCGGGTTCGCGTACAGTTGTTCTGGATGCAGCGACAAGTCCTTCACCTGTCCAATGCCTCCACCACTTCGCCTGAACGCAGTTGCTTTCATTTCGCCCCAGAATCACCCGATTCTGATACGAACCTTTCAAAAGGGAGACGAGCTCAAGTACCATTATGTCGCTCACACGAGTTTGGATGTCATCGAGGAGCGCAGTCAGCATTCATCATCCCTACAGAGCATGGCCATAGTCTGAACGAAAGACCACCTTTTAGTTGGCGGGACAAGCAAACCGACAGACTGTTATCTAGGGCTTTTGTATGCCATGGATGACGTTGCAGCCTACGGCTATGTTACCCCGTTGAAAGTGAAGATAGTGCTCGCACTCGCGTTGTCAGACTCTGTTGTCAGAGATGCGGAGGTCATCATGGTTGGTCTTTACATTTCTTATAGTCGCTTTGACCGTTGATTGCCTTCGTCTAGACTTTCAAAGCACTGCACATGGCTTTCTATCAAGCAGTCTCAAACCCATTCTTGAAGCTTGATGCAGCTCCCGAATCCGCCAATGATCAATACCCATACCTAGTTGTTGGGAGTACGAAGTGGACGAGGTTTCGGCGAAGGGTAGACGAGATCAGCAGAGCGCTGGGTAATCCCACCCCGCAGCCATGAATGTCTGTGATGCAAGTGTTGTGCTACACCGAGGCAATGGTTCGCGAGCTTACCGTGGTTTGCAGGCTTCGGCCATTTTCACATCCTACGGCTCTGCTCTGCTCCCCAATAATCGGGCGTGCTGGAACCAAGAAGAAGCCCATCCCTTCTATGACTCAGACTCTCCAAGCTCTCCGAGTCTGAGACAGATACGGGGAAGACATCATTTTGTCGTTTGAATGGTGCTTAACGAAATGCTATTGCAGTACCCAAACATTGACGTCCGATCACGAATAGCTAGTGAATGCATCAACCTACTACTAAATGCCTAACATGGCCTTATTCAGCTGGTCAACGGCTTCGTTTGCCTCCCTGGCCATCACTCTCACTATACCGTCCTCGTCCGTCGAAGTAATGTATCCCAATGTGACCTTGGCTCTTTTGAGTAGAGGCGTCGTTGGCATTTCCACAGCTGCTCCATCATACACTGCTTGTGTCAGTTGCTGAAGGAGCAATGTCCAGAAGTGCAAGGCGGCGCGCCGTAGAGGGGGCAGTTTCGAGTCAACTGCGGTCGGTTTTGAGTCCAGTGCCTCCTTGTCTTTAGGTGTCTCCGTATCGGTTTTCTCTGCCTCCTCGCCCCGCGGTGACGATTTCGACACAGGAACCATCTCAACTTGAAGTAAGTCGATCATACCAGTGGCCAGGTCGTCGGTATACCGAACCACGGCGACGAAACTTGTCTTCACGCAGTCGGTGAGGAGTGATATGGCAGATGTACGAAGGACTGTTGGGGCGTGACTTGAGCGGAACACAGAGACAAGTCGCGGTACGACAATGTCGGCTGTGAATCGCACCGACTGTCAGCCAACATAATTCCCCAATGGAAAAGGAGGTGCACCATATATACTCAAAGCATCCCCACATCGCCTAATCACCTGTCCCAGAGCCTCACCGACGCGCACCTTAGTGTCTACATCTTGCTTCGTCAGCGACTCTCCGTGAAAGGTAGTCACATTGTGGGTATATGTCTCCAGAAGGTTCCTGAGCACTTCTTTGCCGAACGTGTCCACCATCGCAGAGAGCCCCTGGACCGCGTTCAAGAAGATGTACGAGTCGTCCTCTTGCACGGACTGCATGAAGATAGACATGATGGCAGGTACCAGTGCTGCTTCTGTTGAGGAAGCAGGAGAGGTACGAGGACGCGACGATACGAGCTGCCTCAGCAGTAAAAGGCCGTGAGCGCGCACGGGTAGGATAGGGTCTTGGAGAAGCTTCAGGGCCTTCTGGTAAATTTCTTGAGGACTCTCCTCATCGTTTGTCTGGGGGGCCGCCCATGATGTCGATGTTGATGCTAGGCGAGCCGTCATCACCATCCTGGCCTCACGGGCCAAAGCTCGCGTTGACTGTGATACATCGTTGGCGAACGGTTCGAGGAGTGAGAAAATGTCATTGAGAACGGGCGCGTTCCGTGCCGACAATGAGGGGTTAGCTGAGTACGCAGCGTGAGTCAATAGTAGACTATCACATTCTGGTCATACCTTCGAGAGTGGCAAGTAGGAGGTTGATGGCAGTTTCGGTCATATCGTCTTCTCCGGGATTACCATTGGCTTCACCGGGCTGTTCGTCGTCGCTGTCACCATCTTCAGGAAGTTTGTCCTCATCTTCTGGTACAATCCTCAAATCGTCTAGCCCTAGACCACGCGAAGTTTTTTGTGTTGTAGCAATAGATGGCGCTGTCGCCGATGTCTCGAGAGCGTGTTTCACGAATAGTAGAATATGCTCGGGCTTCTTGAGGATATTAGTCGAAGTAGAATTACCAGATAACTGGCTCTGCATCTGCATGACCAATTGAAGATACAACAGGACCCTACCAGCGAGGTTATCCCGGGCCATGCTATATTCGAGACCGGAGGGTGACACACCTCATTGGATCGCTCTCATTGTCGACCTTTGACGAGTGATATAGTTCGAGTAATCTGACAAATAGCTCGGAAGCAATATCTGAACGATCGAGGGACTTGAGATACTGCACAAAGTGCGCAGGATTGGGGTAAAGGTCTAAGAAGTCTTCATCGATTTCCCCTGTTTCTTCCTCTCTGCGGAGATCCTCGGGTGTGAGAAAAGCAAGCTTTTCCGCTCTACTCGAGCTGAATTGTTAAGCCTGAAAGTTAATATTTGATTATGGTAATTTGATGGATGACATACTCTGCTGGTACATGCTTGATTTCACCTGCGATGTCCACTTCCCATTCGATGCGTTCATCTTGAAGCACAGACCAAAGCGTATCAACGCCTTCCTGTCTCTCAACCACCCGCCCCCAGGTTGCCAGCAGACCCTTGACCGACTCTTTTAAAACGGGATCTGAGGTCTTCGTTCTGTCCAGGTGAAACATGAGCGCGTATAGAGCTGGGATGACTGGGGATAAAACGAGGGTGACGAAGACGGGTGATGGATCCGTGTTTAAGAGAAGGGTGGTGAGGGTAGATAACGCCTGGGCAGGGGTCGTACGCTCAGCGGCTGAAAAGTTCGCGGGCTGCTCTTCTGCTGGCAAAGACTTCGACACCTGCAGGAATGGGTTGTGGATGACTGGTAATGCAATTGAAGAAACTAGTGCACGGTGGATGAACTCGGAATCCAGCATGCGGGAGATAGAGAAGGACGCAGCCCGTCTATACGTCGCAGGCACACTATCGGAGACAAGACCGATTATTCGAGGGACGATGATCCCAAAATACTCCTGAAGCACAACACTTCAGCACGAGAAGGGAGCAGATTGCTGAATTGATCCCTGACCTCATGCTTCATACCTGCAGGCACGGACTTCAAAATCCGGCTTACATGCTCGTACTTTTCCAACTGTGGATCTTCCGGACCTTCTTGTTCTCCAAAGACAGCAGTAAAGAGCGCCCGTATTCCTTCAGGACGGAGCAAGTTTTTGCTGAGCAAGGAAGAGCATAATTTGCGAACATGAGCAGGCAGTGAAGGGCTGCTTGATAATATTGCACCCAGATCAGTCATTACCTGGGACAGTGGAAGACTTGGAACACGACATTGAGATCTGACTTTGTAATTACGCAGCACAAGTACACGCACAATTCTAGGAGACGCAGTACAGGGGGTCGTAAACTGTCCACGGTAGGGCTGTCCTCAGATGAGAGGGACTTGGGCAGCCAACCCAGAGCCATCGATACTTTCAAAAGTCCCACCGTGTGTCTGTTAAGTATCGTGGTAGTGATGAGAGTTTGGGGTAGTGAGCCTTGGATTCCGCAAGGGAACAGCAGCGACATGATGCGCGTTGACAGTGAGGAGAGCGTTTTGTAGTCAACAGGAGTGCTAGTGAGGTCAATGATTTTGGTCGACGTGCGTGGCGTAGGTTTACTCGGCCAAGCGACCATTACTCGACCAAGTAGTGGATCAACGCCCCATCGAAAAATCATGGTCAACAGTGTCCTCAACTCCGTGAGATCGCGTGTTCCAATAGCAGGTGCACTTTCCAGTAGTTTGACATCATCTTGAGAAGTCTTTTCGGAAGGGTCAGCGTCGAGAAGTTGCTGTACGCGCTCCACTACTTGAAGAGCACATTGAGCAGTCTCGAGCTGAAGATCTTCAACGGTATCACGAGTAACGACAGGCCTGTCTATCTGGAGTGCTGTGTAGAATTTCTCCAGTCTGACGGAAAGGATATTCTTCAGATCAAGTTCTTGACCTGTTTGCCCGGAGTCGAGGAGATAGGAACCCGCGAGCAATACGTTCACAAGCTGTGAGGCCATCCAGCGAGTACCAGAATAACCGAGCCGCTAAGCTGTTATTTTATGGTACCGAATGCTACGGCACCGAATGTTGTGGATGGTGCTGGAGAGCAAGTTGTGTTATGACTGTAGAGGATGATCGGAGCAAGTCACGAGATCGGAAGTACTTAGGCATAAATTTATCACCAATTCCGAGTACTTCAGATCGCAAGCCTTAAGTTACTACCAAGTGTAATCTTGTTTCTTGCTCTCATCCGATTACTCTGATCTACAGTCATATTAATCGAAAATGAGCAGACTGAATGCTGGCGCTTTCGAATTCGTGCCAGGCAGGTCATTCGCGCTGCCCCAGCAAACTCCTGCCAAACCCCCTCCTCCCCCAATCGAACGGCCTACTCAGGTAGAGGCACCTGCACCAGCCCCAACGATAACACTCAATATCGGTGGATCTAAGCCCCCCGCAGCTGCACCTCCTCACGCCGCTGCCGCACCACCTCCTGCTCCTGCAAGCGCCTCAGTAACCCCCGCACCGTCTCATCCAGCTTCGCATTCCGCTTCCCCAGCTCCCCCAGTCTCGAACAAGGTTTTCTCAACAGAGAAAGCCAAAACTGATACCTTAGCAATTGCACGAGAGGTCCAAGCCCTCGCCGATCAAGAAGTCCTCAACGATCTGTTCGGTGATGGTGAGTTCATATCTGTTGAACGCCCAGGGCATCTTATGAGGACTGATACGGCGTCCCTACAGTAAAAGAGCATCTGAACATCGTAATCATCGGGCACGTAGATGCCGGAAAGAGTACCCTTGGCGGCAACTTGCTCTACATCACTGGCGTCGTAGATAAAAGAACCATGGAAAAGTACGAGCGCGAAGCGAAAGAAGCTGGAAGAGAGACATGGTATCTCAGCTGGGCACTGGACTCCACTCCACAAGAGCGTGGCAAAGGAAAGACAATCGAAGTCGGTCGTGCTTACTTCGAGACCACAAGCCGCCGGTACACCATTCTCGACGCTCCCGGCCACAAAACCTACGTTCCTTCCATGATATCCGGAGCCGCCCAAGCTGACGTAGCTGTCCTTGTCATATCGGCTCGCAAGGGTGAATTCGAGACAGGTTTTGAAAAGGGCGGTCAAACTCGGGAGCACGTCATGCTTGTCAAAACTGCGGGCGTGTCCAAGGTTGTGGTGGTCATCAACAAGATGGACGACCCAACCGTCAATTGGGAGCTGTCACGCTATAATGAAATCAAGGATAAATTGACTCCATTCATCAAGGCGGCTGGGTTCAATCCGAAGACAGACGTCACATTTATACCCGTTTCGGCCTACACTGGAGCGAATCTGAAGGATCCCGTGCCAAAGTCAACGTGTCCCTGGTGGGAGTGAGTAATTCTAAGATAACTATACCAAAGGAATGTTGCTCACATTTTATGCAGGGGACCCTCGTTCCTTGGCCACATGGATCACATGCCAATGGTTGACCGAAAGGTCAACGCACCACTCATGATGCCCATCTCGGAAAAGTACAAGGACATGGGTGCCATCGTAGTCGGAAAGATTGAGTCCGGCCATATGCGCAAGGGAGACGGTCTCGTGCTCATGCCCAACAAAGACAACGTTGAAGTTGCCGCAATCTATAACGAGTTGGAGGTGGAAATCACCTCCGCAATGTGCGGAGACAACGTCCGTGTTCGTTTGCGTGGCGTAGAGGACGAAGATATCAGTCCTGGATTCGTACTCACAAGTCCAAAGAACCCCGTACACGCCGTGCGACAGTTTGAAGCCCAGCTGGCGATATTGGAACACAAGAGCATCATCTGCGCTGGATATTCAGCCGTCATGCACGTACACACTCTGGCAGAAGAAGTTACCCTACCTGTATGTGCGGTCTCACGCAATCTCCTTACCGTCCGCTAAAGTCCTTGGTCCAGGCCTTGCTTCACTACTTCGACAAAGCAACTGGACGAAAGTCGAAGAAGCCGCCTCAGTTCGCGAAGAAAGGTAAGTCCCTTTGTCTTGCGTAGCGTTACTGATCACTAACGCTTCGTTTTTAGGTCAAAAAATTGTGGCACTCGTTGAGACTATCCTCCCTGTTTGCATTGAAAGATTCGTGGACTATCCACAACTTGGTCGCTTCACTCTGCGAGATGAAGGTTCGTGTGTTCATTCTATAACTCCTGCATGTATCATGTATTTTCCCTTAGGACGCACAATCGCAATTGGAAAGGTAATATTTTACAGCTATGAGTCAGTGTGCTGATGCTAACGGTGAACCCTTAGGTCACGAAGTTGATTGATACTCACGTGGATGAACTCGCTGACGGCGTATCGAACGCTACCATCTCCGCCGCCCCCGCGGCCGCGTAAACCATTTAAGACGAGCGTGTATTCTGCAACCACCATCTGTAGCCTGAAGAGAGGGTATCTGGAATCTTGCTGTCCTTCGCTGCTGTATTACTTTGTAGACCAGCGCAGCGTCGCTACGTTTACCGTGAATTTACCATGACTTGGCGGATGAAGTACTTCTTCACCATGTATCCTTTAATTTGCATTTGAGTGGATTGGTTCAAGACTGGATTTTTCGTTCCACCCGTGCCCCTGTGAGTCGGAAGCTGAGGCCTAGAGGTGGTTACATACTTGCCCCGAGAATACTATTCACACGAACTTCCAAGCTTTTCGAACGCAATTCGAACGGGTCCATCGCTCTCCGATTTGCCCATTTCCCATGAGGGCCAAGGGCTTGCCGTTCGCTCACACACGCGAGAGCAGCGGGCTAGCTATGTAATGGAGTGTAACTTGAACACACTCCATGATAAATGATGTTGCAGACTTACAGTGGTTCAACGGAGAAACAGCACGCGAATTTTCTCCGAAATTGCCTCAAAATTGGATGCTCGACATATGCAGACAAACCATGAGCCGATTTCGACGCAGGAAATATTGAACTTCCTTGTACATCGTATACTGGTGAGTACGTACGGTATACATACTAATGCAGGATGCCCTTGCGGCCGTGCATCTTGATCCACTTCAAATGGCATTCCAAACAAAATATTGCGAGTGGGCTAGATATAATTTGGTATAGGCCAACCCTCCGATGGGCTCTCCCACCGTATTTCTTCGCCCGGATGGGCAACGGCTGGGCAAGTAACTCTTCCATCGGGCACTTCCCATCGTTTTCAAAGCATCCGAGGGCCAGATTTTGTCCAGCAATCGATAGCCCTTACAGAAGAGCACGTCACCATCATCACCGGTATTCCCGGACATACTGCACATCATTGACAACTTGACAACATGTGTGGTAAAACGTTTTTAGCCTTGAACAGCTTGTGGACAGCCTACCCGACGGAATCCCTCGGAACGCTGCTTCCTGCTATCAGCTTTCCATGCATTCGTAAGCCCTTGCTCATCCGGCATCTTATCGGGGCGCCTGTATTCACCAATCGTCTAGCGTGTTGCAAGTTCATATATAACTAAGGGGTCCTTGTGCACGCCGCAAGGTTTACCCCCACCTCCTCAATGGCAACCTCATTGCCAGGTCACTCCGCCCAACATGTCATATTTCTATTGTCGATCTTTACCTTGATCATGTCGGCTAGCGCAGCCAGCTCGCCTTTAGGACCGCCAGCAGACCCATTCCTGGACCCAAAGGATGACCCTTACAATGCTTTAAGATATATCGCGTCGAACACATTGACAGCCATTGCTTTTGGTAAGCCGCCGAGGATTTCCAAGTGGCGCTTGACTGATCATCATCTTTACAGCGGTGGTGATGGCAGTCGCACTCATTCAAACCTTCTATACATTCCGCTATGGCGCAAAGTGGATGTTGGCAATGGTTATCGGAGAGTACAGTGAGTTATTCCACCACTGAACTCCCTATTAGATGATTTCTCACTGGTGCACAGCATATGTGATCGGTTTTGGCTGTCGGTTCGGTTTGCACTATCACCCAGACTCGGAGGGCATATATATCGCCGAATATTTGTTCATCGTGCTATCAGTGAGTTCTCCTAGGCCTTAAGTCTGTCTTTGCACCGTATTAAGTCGTGCTAGCCCTGCGCTTTCATTGCGGCCAATTATGTACTGCTTGGACGGCTTGCCCATCATATCAACTGCACAGATCACGTCCTGCTACCCGCTCGGCGGCTAACGATCATCTTTGTATCCTCGGACATCACCACGTTCTTGATCCAGGCCGCCGGAGGAGGCTTGAGCGTATCTCATAATCCGACACAGGAACAGACGGGATCGCATGTAGGATTCTACGGTGAAACTAAAACCATTAAATTGCTGACTCTACTTGAAGATATTTTTAGCCGGTCTCGTGCTTCAATTGGCCTCTTTCCTGACTTTCAGCTGCCTTTATGTTCGGTTCTTGTACCGGGTATATACCTTGGAACATGACGCTTGGGAGCGCGATAAAGGTCGGCCGTGGTATGTCGACTGGCGGACTTTGGCTGCGGCTCTTTCCGTCAGCTGCGTTGGCATTCTGGTGCGTCGCGCCCTCTATAAAAATACTTGTCCCTGATGTACTGCAGGTCCGTTCGGGTTACCGAGTTGCTGAGCTCTCCCAGGGCTTCCACGGCTACCTCGCCACAACTGAGGTATTCTTCTACGCGCTGGACACTCTCCCTCTCGTCGTCGCCATCATTGTGTACGTTCCTTTCTGGCCCGGGAGATTTATCGGAGAAGACCACCAGGATCTACCAGTTACTGAACCAAAGTTATCGGAGTCTCCGAGCCCTATTTCATCGACGGTATAGACGCGGACATTTAGAGCACGATACACAGTATGTTTACTTACATTAGACCCGGATATCATTCAACATATTATACATACCATTCGATTCCAAAATGTGGACTCTGAAGCTACCTAGAGAATATTTGATGTACATAATTGTGCTCAAGTTTCAACTCTTGATTACCGTGCACAGGCAGAAAGTCTCTCGCCGAAACGTCATGCAGCTTTGATCAGCACGGAGCATACAAGACATTACACCCACAGATCCGACGGAGTGCAGCTTCTTGGTACCTTGATGTTCACGGTCCTCCACGATCTCCGTTTCGCCTCGTTTCGCTCTCTGGGACGGCAAGTTCTCCTGAGAGAGCCTTGCCGGTCGGGTAACTGGCATGGTGGTGCCTTACGATGAAACGTGCCTGTCCAACGGACAGTGGGAACACTGAATGATCGGTCGGTGATAGTAATTTGGTACTTGGTTACTGCTGCACCTTGGAGCTGGTCCCAAACTCGAGGATCTACAAAGCTGCAAGGAAGGGTCCTCGAAGTCTGTCAGTGATTGGTCGGACGCCTCGAAGTGTCGTCATGGTCCTGGATTCCGTAACTCGCCCACCTCCGCCGGCCAATCCTTATCTGGATCCCAAAGATGACCCGTACAACATTCTCAAGTATATTGCCTCGAACACACTTACAGGCATCGCTATCGGTATGTTCAACCCTCGTATGCAGTGTTTATACGAGGAAATCTCATCGCAGTGCTCTCACTATTTACAGCGCTGATCCTGATTGTGGCATTTGTTCAAACATATTGGACAAAGAAGTGGGGTCCAAAATGGATGCTCTGCCTTGTCATCGGGGAGTACGGTCAGTCCATCAACAGTCAATTCATCAGGCGTAACCTGAAGATATTGTGACCGATGGCGCTGAACGGCCAGCTTACGCTATTGGCTTCGCCCTGCGGTTTGGCTTACATTATGCGCCTGATTCGAGAAACTTGTACATTGTGGAAGATTTCTTCGTGGTCTTGTCGGTACGCGCCAAGTCACTGTCATTGAATTTTCATGTCCATTAATCCATTCGTCGCAAATAAAAAGCCATGTGCCTTTATCGCCGCGGACTATATCCTCCTGGGTCGTCTTGCACGTTACCTCGATTGCACAAAACACCTGATTGTACCGTCGAGGCGCATTACGGTCATTTTTGTGATCTCGGACATTACTACCTTCATGATACAGGCTGCCGGAGGGGGTCTGTCAACAGCAGACAGTATATCGACTGCGTTAGCAGGCGAGCATGTACGTCCCTTGAAGCCCTGCTCACTATCATTATCTTGACCGCGGAGAGTGACAATAGATATTTTTGGCCGGTCTAGCACTCCAACTCGCATCCTTTGCGACGTTCACTACGATCTATTCCTTTTTCCTTTACAGAGTCTACACGCACGAGCGTGAGGTTTGGAAAAGGGATGAAGGGAAGTTGTGGTACAATGACTGGCGAGCTCTTGCAGGGGCGATGTGCCTGAGTTGTGTTGGAATCCTAGTGAGTACACGAGACTCTTGTGTCATCCAGCGAAGTGACGAAGGTGGTCCCAGATTCGATCTGTATACAGGGTCGTTGAGCTCTCTCAAGGTTATCAAGGCTATTTAGCCACGACCGAGGCATACTTTTACGGACTCGACACGCTGCCCCTTTTCGTGGCGATCTCCGTCTATGTTCCCTTTTGGCCGGGACGGTTCATACCGTCGACGGAGCTTCCCGCGGAAGACAGCCAGACCAGTAGTATAGAAAAGGAGCAATAGCATTTTGCGCAAGGAAACCCTGCGTATCTGATGCAGTGATATAGTAAGATTCAAAAGAGGCTCTCAGAAAACAGTGTAAGTAATCACATTCAGAGGCCCTGCAAGAATGCAGCCAACCCTCCTTGGTTATCATTTGTCTTCTTCTGGGCTTTGCTGGTCTCCTCCCTCCGACGATCGCGGGCAAGCATCTCCTGCAGCGTCGATGGCTTCTTTGTGCGATTTGTTTTCAGATGGGATGACTGTTTTGAAGGAGTTTGTAAGGAGGCGGGTGCTCCATTTTTGGGAGTCGTAGCATTGATAATGACGTCGGCACGAATTAATGACTCTGATTCTTGCGGTATTTTCGTCAGTGGCGGTGGTATCGGTGTTGGTGTGGCTGCACCACTTGCTCCTGGCGGTTGCGCCGAAGTAGAGGGCTGGGCGATGGTTGCATGGGACAACAGAGACGGCTCGACATAGTCAGTCGTTGAGTTGGCCGAGAAGCCACACGAGTGACAGGTTCTCTGGAAGATTTTGGGGACTGAAGTGACTCCTCGTGGTTGCTTGCCCTTCTTCTTTCGCCTCGACAGGTATGATGGACCATCACCACTGAAGTAATATGAGCCGCATTTGGCACAATGCGTCGAACGGAAGATCCCAGACGCTTCTTGGTGTAGGGTGCAAGCTCGTGTTGCGTGAAGTGCAGATAAAGAAGGAGAAATAGAGTGTAGCGCAAGCGGTAGGCTCAGTTGATATTTTGTTGTAGCGACAGCAAGATCAGATGAGGAGCTCATTGCGGTGTCGATGTCGCTTTGGCTTGCTCGTCGTTGGTTTGATCGGCCCACAGTTTTTCCCACAGTCGCCTCCACACATTGTGTTCCAAAATAGGCAAGTGTTGTCGTTCGTGGGTCCTGTCCTATTGTCTTGACGGTTTTGTTCTTTGTAGCGAGGCGGAGGCGGAGATAACCATGCAGGCTGTCAACAGAGTCTGTCGCCTTTGTCCTGTCCATTCTTAACTCTTGTTCTCCCATCAGTGGACCCATCATCCACTTTTTCACCTTATTTCTTCTTTCTCTATTACCATGATTGTTCCAAAGCGTGTTCAGCGTTCACCACCACTTATTTCGTATCCCATAACCTCAGAGCTGGCTCCTTATACTTCGCCTTCTCCCCTTGCTTCTCCACCTAGCACACCGCCGCGCGGTCACAAACATTCACTTTCGAAACCCATGACGTGGCTGAGCCGTAGCTCGTCATCTACTTCAAATCTCTCCATCGCCCATGCTGCGCCTAAACCAGTACGAATATCTGAGCCCAAGTTCGATAATTCACTAGAGATCTTCAATATCAAGCGCGGAGGTACGCTTGGTAGTGGGGCGACTGTTGTACGGACGCCCCAAGAAGCATTATCATGCTCAGGCCAACTGTTCGGGAATATAGACGAAGAGGAAGAGGATGCACAAAAAAGTATCCTTCTTGAGGATCTAGAGGAAGACGAAGGCAGGCACCTCCCACCACTTCCGGCCAGTCCACCACTCCCGCCGTTGCCTCCTAGCAGTAGCTCTTTGCCATTGAGCGGCTCGGACAGAACTTCAGGTAGTTCAACAAGCCTTCCTCTAAGGGAGCCCGCACTGCCACCACCGTGCCCAACCCGTCCGCCTCCGCCCGCACCTGCTACAGTTACTGCTCGTCGCCCTTCGTTGAAGCCTCGCATGCGATCATGTTCCTCCGACTCTTCCCAACCAGTCCCCGCACTGCCGGCCAACATTGCCCCAACGCCTCCTCAGCCTCCATTCGAGGCAATTCTCTTATCGTCCGTACCAGACAGTGCCATCGACCCTTCAAAGATCATAGTCACTCTGGAAACGTGCACAATGACTTACCGAACCTCACTGCGATCCCTGACTTCACGACCTTCCTACCTGTCAAGTTATGTCACGTCCTTATTGTCGCCTGCCTCCGAGACGGCGTCGATATACTCTCATGCAAGCGACGCATCTGTCGTCCAGCAAAATAATGGATTCAATTCAATCTTACACGACCATCTCACTTCCTCGGGCTGTTTGCCGCAGTCTTCCACTGTCCACGTATTCCTTGACAGGCCAAGTGCTCCGTAAGTTCTTGTTTCTTCGTTCTTGAATCGGGGATTATTCAGCTGATCCATATCTCGTAGCTACGCACATATTTTGACCTACCTACGATCTCTGCCTGGCACACCAGAAAACCCCGAGCTCCTGCCGCACGCTGTGACCCTCGGGTCTTTGTCGCGTTCGCGTCTTGAGGCTCTGCTCGAGCTCCGCGATGAAGCCAGCTACCTGGGACTTGATGAACTTCACAAGCTCTGCTGCGCGGAAGTAAACCAGCGTCAGAGCGTCGCCCTCTCAACCCACCTCCGTGGTGCGAGCAGTAGCAGTTCTGCGTCGATTCATTCATTGCACACAGTCATTGAGCAATGCCAGCCTAATGAAGACGTCCGGTCGTCTCGAGTATCTAGCGACACGACTCGAAGTGGAAGGTTCACGGCGACTGAGGCAATTTTGCGGTCCCCTGCACCCCGCCTCTCGAGCCTTCGCGAACGAAGCAGAACGAGGAATTTGCAAGACAGAGCTGACAGTAAATCGCCTCCTCCGGGTTGGATATAGTTTGTGGTATTGTTTTGTGTTTATCTAGTACCCGCATCTTTCTTGTTTACTGTACTGTTGTCGATCATTGAACTGTAGCGATTACATCTAACACACTCTCTTCCTTCACTATAGCATATCTCCCTTTCAGACCCCTTTGCAATGAAATGCCACGTTCTTACCTATCGAACGGTTTGCGGAAGTGATCCCCGAATGTTTGAAAAATTCCGACGCGGAAGTGGAGAAGACAGATAACACTACTATGCATATTGTAGACGAAGAACATGGGTCGACCTACGACACAAGCGTTGTGAGGTTACGGAACGAAAAAGCCTATGGGAATTGAAAGGACATGCAAACAGCTCCTGCAAATACGTGTACAAAAAACCCAGCGCATGAACAGACCATGAGTCAGTATCAAAGAAGGGGAAGGGGGAAGGAGAGCATGCGGAATATCAACACTATCGTACAACAGATGCATTCCGGTGAAAAAAGGATGGAAGGTCGGTTCATGTGTAACTCAATTCTTCTGTTCGGCATAGGGGTTTACACTGTACACTTTGATGACAGGTGGGCTCTTCGTCAGGTCGGCCGTCACGATCACCTGCAACACCGGGTCAGAATGAAATTTAGGCTGTGAAAATTTATCTACGTACCGGTACGGTCATCAGTTCTTTGATGTCCTGGATCTTGTGACCCGAAGGTGTCGTCCTCAGACCTTCAAACACAGGTTGGACTTTGGCGGCAGAGAGGAGGCGCTGCTTAGAGGTTTCAGTCTCTTTGACGACTTCGCTGTCCCTTCCGAGGACAATCTCATCTTCCTCGGCGTCGTCCTCATCGAAGAGCGCCTTCTCATCATGGACGGAGCGCGAAGCTACTTCCATCTTGGTAGCATGTGCCTCGGCGTTCTGCTTGACCTTCTTCAAGTGCTCGTCGTCGCTGTTTTCTGCAAGCCACGTGATGACGTCCTTGTTAGACCAGTAGATCTGGAGAGTGTGGGTGTGCTCGTCGTATACGTGGTTCTGTCAAATAGTTAGTGGTGTTTAAAGGGATATCAGCACTTAAACTTACGTCGATGGGCATCTGATCAACATGCACTCTCTTCTCGATACCAAACTCGGGTACAAGGACATCGAAGGCGGCGTCGAGAACATTGACGACCTTCGCCTGACGGATGACTGGGCCGTAGCGATGTGTAAGGTCGGAGATGAAGACACACAGGAACAGATGGATGGACTGCTCCTGGGCCAGCTGGGCAGAATCCCGTTTGCTATTGAAGCGTTCAGCAAGTCACTCCACAATGATAGACGAAAAACGAACATGTTGCACTGCTGAGCGATCTTAGCAACAGCATCTCTGTCCATCGTGAACTTGGGATCGCTTCCGCCTTGGAGAACAGACTCGAGTTGGCGGTGTACCAGGATATCAGCGTAACGCCTGATTGGAGATGTGAAGTGCGTGTAGAGAGGGATGTTGAGCGCGTAGTGGCCGTACTTGGCGATATCCAACATTCCGGCACAGAAGTACTTGGCACGTTGGGTGGCTTTGAACGAGAGCAGCTCAAGCACCATGCGAGCAGTAGGGTTAGAGATCCCCTCGAATGATCGCATCATAGCTCCCGGGGATGAGGTGTCTACATCAACTCCAAGGCGCTTGGCGCGTTCGGCAAAGACATTCTGGTGATTTAAAGTAAGCATGGTCAAGAATTGAAGTCAAAATACATACAAGACGCCTTTCTATGGGTGTGTCGTGCCTGCGAAGAAGGGCTTGCTCAGGGAGATGAACAGCGATACGTTGAGCGACGGAGATATTGGTCAAGAGCATCAACTCTTCAACAAGCTCATTGGCTTCGCTGTTCTCTTGCTGCTCGCAATCGACGGGAAGGCCTTGTTCGCCCAAGGTGAACGAGAGACGGGTGGAAGAAAGGGCCAAGGCGCCGTCTTGGAAGCGTTTTGCGCGCAGCTGCTTAGTGAGACTGTGGAGTACTTTCACGTCGTGCTCGATAGCAGACGCGTTGTGCTCCGGAGTAACGATGAGGTCACTCAGCAGATGTCCGTCGATTGCCTTCTGGGCCTCACCATAGGACAGCTTCGCAGCAGATCTAGAGCAACCTCAGTACATAGTCATCCAAATCAACTCTAACCACTTACTTAATGATCGTCTTTCCGAACCACTTGTTGACGACCTTGCCTTCCTTGTTCATCGTGAAGGAGGCTGTGAAGGCAAGACGCTCAGCGCCAGGGACGAGACTGCAAACTTCTTCGCTCAAATTAGGAGGCAGCATCGGGACTGCTCGCTGAACAAGGTACACGGTCGTGGCCCGCTTGCGAGCATCACGGTCAAGGGCGGTGTTGGGTTTCACGAAGTAGGATACGTCCGCAATGTGAACGCTGACTTCGTACGTGCCATCATCGTTCGCCTTGATCGACAGCGCATCATCCAGATCCTTGGCTGAACCAGGATCGATGGTGAAGATGCGTTCGTGACGCAAGTCCTTGCGAACTTCGTACTCTCTCTCGGGAATACTTAGTTCGACGTCAACAAAGCAGATCCTTAGATACTCGGGATACACTTACGTCCAGGGAGTAGGGGGCAAGCACTTCAACACGCTATCGGAGAACTCTTCGGTGGGGAAGTTGCAATCCTTCAACAAAGCACTGGTCTCCACTTCGATATCACCGATAGGACCAAGCTCCTCTGCCAGGGTACCGAAAGGATGGAGAGAGGAGATAGGCTGCAAAACGAAAGATTAGCAGAAGGCCGACGAGCAAATTTTGAGCACGTACGTGGCGCTTGATGCATGCAACGAAGAGCTTGTTGACGTAGGACTCAGAGTTCTGAACGAAGTCCGCTGGGGCCTGTTCGGTGGGAATAGCGATGAGAGGCACGCGCTTATCCGTGGGCTTGAACCAGACAATTTTGGGGCGTTCAATAGGTCCCCGCCTTGGCTCATCTCCTCGGTCACCTTCACGCTCGCGGCGCTCAGCTTCCTGCTTTTCTTTCGTAGCTGCAGAGGAAGGACGAAGGAGACCGAGTGTTCCAGAGAAGAGCTGTCCGGGCATGCGCTCGACCACAGCAACGACGTGTCCCGCGAACTGCGGCTTGACTTCATCAGTAACCCTGGAACAAAGCGTCAGTGGGGCGTCAGCAGAGAAAGTAGGTAATCTGTACTCTTCATCCTCGAACAGCATCAACCCCTGGCCTTCAACTTCGACATCATCCTTCTTCTTGTCATCCTTGCGACCCACGCTGGTCTTCATGTCGTAAGCAGAGTTCTCTTCCTTCTTGCGCTTCTTCTCTTCCTTCTCCTTCTTGGTCCCCCACACTTCGTCAACATCGAGAAGTTCGACCGCAACGATGTCACCTTCGAGAGCACGGTTACGGTCCTTGGAGCCGCAGATATAAATATCGGCATCGAGCACCTCGGTGGCGACGTAAGCGTCCGACCTGTTGCGCTTGTTGACGCGAAGGATACCAACGACGAGCTTTCCTGCAGCGAGGAGAGGTGGAAGAGAGGCCTGAGGGAGGTAAGGAGCGAAAAGAGACTTGCGCTGAGGCTGACTGGACTGCTGCTGCAGCTGAGACTGGAACTGTTGCGACTGCTGCTGCTGTTGTTGCATCAAGCTAACACCGCCCATGTTGAGGCCCATCATATTGGCCGCCATCATGTTTGGCAACATGTTGGGGAAGGAGAAGGATGGCATCTTGTGGTGGTGACCACCAGCGGCAGCGCGGAACTGCTGCAAGCTCTGGAGCTGCGCCTGTGCTTGAGCAAGGTCGGCGGCGAATGCATTATTGCCTTGGATAGCGCCGACACCGCCGTCTGCAAAAACAATGTCAATAATCTAGGCAGCAGTACATCACGCCAGTACATACTGATTCGCCAGCTGGAGTCGACTCGGGACGTTGTACGGGAATGTCCACCAAAGCCAGGAGGGGTGAACCCGTCATCGAAGCCGTCTTGGCCACTGTAGGGGAAGCTCACGGAACCGACGCTACCATGGGCAGGAGTTGACTTGTTGACGACGTTGACACTGTGTCTCCTGCCATGGCCACGAGGGAGCCCTGAAGGTTGATTGTCAAGCCCGAGTCCGAGGTTACCCATCGAGTTGAACTGCCCCATGGGGGTGTTGAAGCCCGAAACGCTGTTATTCCCACCCATGGGGACAGTGCTCTGGACACGTCTGTGCCTGTTGGGTACTAGACTTGGAGTCTGCAAGGAAAGCACTTGATTGGAAGCAAGCTGTTGTTGATAGAGTGCTTGTTGCTGTTGTTGAAGAGCCTCGATCTGGCTCTGGATGGCAATCTAGGTGATAACAAATCAGAATAAATCAAACGCATATAACTTTCTGCTAACCTGTTCGGCCATGATACCAGTGATGTCATTATCTTGTTTCCTATGGTTCTGGTCATGCATAGCGGCTTCAGATGGAAAGTTCTGTTGTTGAGGGAACTGGAATCCAACGTCATCCTCGTTGATGGGCGGACCCATTGGTACATTGGAGCTGGTCCGTCGGCGATTGCCAAACGAGAAGTGGGGAGCGAGCTGGGGGCGTCCAGTGGGACCAAGGAAATCCTGCTCTTGTTGAGCTGCCAAGGCAGCAAAACGAGGAGCCATGAAGCTTTGAGACTGAGAGCGAGCCTGGTGACCAGGGTTGGGGTAGAAACTTTCAGTAATTTCGCCTTCCTCGAATGACATGCCGACTCCATCTTCGGCATCTTCCATCATTGCACCAAGGTGTGGTGAAAACGAGTTGTAATTTCCGGAAAGAGCGGAGGTGCCGAGGGATGCAGCCTTGCGGTGCCGAACAGCGTCAGGCAGGTTAGCACCAGGGAAGGCGGAAGCACCCGGCTGGAAAATGGGCGCATTTGCAGGGAGGTTAGAACCTTGTGTGTGCGGAGCATGCATGGAGGCCGAGAGCGAGTTATTGGTAGAGGGGGCCGCTTGGCTGGGAGGAGAAGTGGTCTTCAGGTCTGCAATAACACGCTGGAGCGAGGACAGCGCATCGCTGGACTCTGAAGCCGAGGCGGGTGCAGGGGAAGAAGATGGGCCCATAGAGGACCGATCCTTGGCTGCGCTGCTCCGATTCGCCTGAGAGGACGATGGCTGGCGTTGACGGTGGTTACCATTGCGTTGACCTTGACCGCCACCGGTCTGGCTCTTGTTGCGCGTCAACTCAGCCTGCTTGCCCTCTGGGGGTTTCCTGTTGGAATCAGAACCTGATTCGGTACCGCCCGCCGCAGCAGAGGCAGCAGGCTTCTTATTGCCGGACCTAGAGGAAGGCCTGGGGGCACCTGGCAGATTCCCCGCAGCCGAGGAGGGCCTAGCATTAGAAGGAGTTCTCTTAGGCCCCCTGGCTACGCCCGGAGCAGAGTTAGGCTTCTTGGCGTCGTCTTTCTTGTTTTGCGTAGATTCGTCTGTCATTTCGTTCGTAGCGTTAGAGTGGGAGAAAAAAGGTTGGACGTTATATGAATGTTTTTTGGGTTATCCGTTTTCTTTAGTTCGTTGATATGGGTCTTGACTGATGAGTTATATATGACAGTTGTCAACGGGGAGAACGACGTTAAAGACATACCTTGGAAATGTAGGAAAGTGGTGTAAATGTTAGGCTTTGCCCTGTAGGGCGAGTGAGGGATTATGGAGGTGAATGCCGAGTCAGGCGTGGATGGGATTTACTTATTGCTTTGGTCGTCGCAAAGAGCAAACTTGGTTCGCTCTCATTTTCGCATCGCCCGCAGGCACTACTTTCCCACGCCTACATCAGGCACTGCAACCACGGAACCATACTGTTGAAACACGAAATAGACACGGAACTATAATTGCGTCAACAAGCCATCCCTTGTACGAATAGTGGCTGTTGCAGACAACGGGTCTATTATCTATAACGCCGGTATCGGTAAGGTCTACGTCTATGTCTAAACGGTACGGTAATCCACGCCCGGCTACGATCATACGCGGGTCAGCTTGTTGATGATCGCGGCGGTGTACTCTTTCGTTGACGCCTTGCCACCAAGATCACCGGTGATCGTCTTACCCTCAGCAATGGTCTGTGCAAGCCCAGGCCATTAATGGATATAATGCTGTATGTAACAAAGGAATCGTCAACTTACATCGAGGGTGGCCTTCTCGATCTTCGCTGCGTGCTCGTTCAGGTTCATGTGTCTGCAATGAGGTACGTCGGATCAATCAGGAAGCCTGCGGTTCAACATAACATTGACGTACCTCAGCATCATCAAAGAAGACAAAAGAAGAGCCGTTGGATTAGCTAATCCCTTCCCTGTGAATCCAGGCAGTCAGAGATTGGCTCGCGCTCAAAAAAACACTGGTCATGCCTGCGATGTCTGGGGCAGAACCGTGAACGGCCTCGAAAATCGAAGCATCCTGTGGGAGGCTCAGAACGTGCAGGCGCCCACAAATATAATTCATACGTACTCGGCCAATGTTCCCGGAAGGTGTGAGACCGAGCCCACCGATCAGGCCAGCGCACATGTCCGACAAAATATCGCCATAAAGGTTGGGCATGACCATTACGCGATTAGAATAGGGTGCAGGATTTTGCACCACCTGGGTAGAGATCACTCGGCTGCGATTCAAACCTGACCATGCTCGAGCTTACCTGAAGGCAGACCCGATCCAGCAAGTCCTCGTCGTACGAGATATCCGGGAACTCCTTCGAGATTTGGCGGCAAGCTGACAAGAACATACCGTCGGACATTTTCCTGATAAAATCAGCATCCGGCACCGACACGTTGCCAGTCGTCACTCACATGATGTTAGCCTTATGTACAGCTGTGACCCTCTTTCTCCCACTGGCTTGCGCGTAGTGGAACGCATAACGAGCCACGCGTTCCGACGCGTCCCAGGTGATGAGCTTGATGGACTGGACAACTCCATCGACAATCTAGAATCGACACGTAAGTGAGAGAACACGCTGCAATTCAAATTATGCACCTCGTGCTCAATACCCGAGTACTCTCCCTCAGTGTTTTCACGGATGAGAACCGTGTTCACATCGTCATAAGGAGTCTTAAAGCCCTGGATAGACACACAGGGGCGGACATTGGCGAAAAGGTTGAATGTTCTGCGCAGCGTCAAGTTCAAGGAAACGTGACCCTTTCCAACTTGAACCGGGGTCAGTGTGGGACCGTAAATATATCGAAGATGGACATACTTGGTGTAGCCAAGGGACCTGGAATAGAGTTAGTCTTTGAGAATACTCTCGCTGTAAGGAACATGCCTACCTTTAAGTGCGACGGTGTTCTTCTTTACCGAGTTAATTGCGGCATCCGGGATAACGGTTTTGCCACCTTTTAGCACGGGCGTGACGCTGACCTCCTCCCATTCTATGGGGACCTACTCTGCGCTGAGCTGCATGCACGTACACTTTGGCAATATAGGCACTCACCTCTGCAGCAGAGTAGATGGCCTTTACCGATTCACTGATTTCCGGGCCAATACCTGTAACCTGACGTCAGCATATGTACCATACAACATGTTTCCGACATTCTGACCGTCACCGGGAATCAGCGTCACCGAGTATTTGCCCTTCACGAGAGTCAGCGGGTGGTGCGGAGATAGACCAATAATTGAACTCACATTGCTTCCCTTGTTTCCAGCAAAAGCAGCAGTTGGGGCTGCAGATGCATACCGCCTGAAGGGCTAAGTGACAACGTAAGAATGACTATCATTGCAAGAGTGGAATTAATTCATACTTGCGACGACCTGACTGCGCTCTGCGCAACGCCAGCGAAGGACCTGTGAGCTAACATTTTTTCGGGTTTGGGAAAAAGAAAGAGATGCGTCAAGCAAAAAACTTGGGCGTAGACACACGCACCGGGTATAAACGGACACTTCACCCACGTGGTTATCATCCGGACTCTGATGGCGGGAAGCGCTTAACTGGCCACAAGTCTATACGGGTCCCGCACCTACGAATTAGCACACCACATAGGCCATCCAGGGCTCCATAAAGTCTTTCTTCAACTACTCGACTTTGAACTACCAAGCAGATCGAAATAGATGCCAGAGTTGTATTTACTCGACGCGAGGTAGTTCATTCAAAGTACATTGTAGCGCGGGGAAGCCTGCCGCGAGGGTAGCTAAAATACAGAGTATGTGATGCAAACATGCTCGTAGAATGTCCGGCGGGAAGAAAGATATATATCGCGCCATGCGAAGCTAACCGCTGAGTAGCCCATCCAGCTGTTGCCGGTACTGCTCCATTGTCCTTTCTGTCTCCTCGTCCTCCAGCGCGTCCTGCACAGACTGATCGCCTTTGAGTGACTCGATAATGCAAGGGTTGGATTGGATTGACTCACAGGTAGTTCTGCTCCAACAGTGCCTGCTTGACCAAGTTTGCCGTTGGTAAGTTCAAACAGTACCTTGTCGACTTCAGCATCTGCCTCTTCCATTATTTCCTCGTCTTCGTCCATCTCAAGCGTGTCTTCTAGCATCTCCTCCATGATTCCGGCCTGGGTAATGGAGTCAGCATAAATACATCAGCGCGTACATGAGCATAATGTCAAACCTTGGTCATCTCCATGCTCATGTCTCGCATAGCTTGGCTAATTTGAGGGAGCTTGATGAGGGAATTCGACAATTTCATTATCTCGGTTGACTTCTGCAGCGAACCGGTGACTTTCATCATCGCTAGACCACACAAACTCAATCAAGATCACTACCGAAAGCCAAGCCTTACTCACCGAGTTGCTGTGTCAATTGCGTTCCGATAGAGCCCAAGCGCGCCTTGCTAACGGATAACCGGTCTTTCTGCTTAGTGCTTCTCACGACCTCCTTTGCAAGTATCCGTGCAGACTTTACATCCCCCTTGACCGCAAGTTGCTTTACAGTCATACGTGCCTTCGCCGTAGCTGCGTCTAGCTGTGACAGATCATGAGTGAATGGCGCAAAGACTGCGATCGGTGGTGCCGACCTGCCTCATCTCCCTATCTAGTTGCCGACTCTCTGCGCGTAGCTTGGCCTGCCATGCCCGCACCTTCTCTTCGGGCGTGGGCCCGTACAGGAATCGGTTTATAGACTGCATGGATGGTGAGAAGAGAAGTGTCGATGGCAGATACGGTCCCAGTCTGACAATTACAAGTCAAATCCGGAAGAGGGCATCCCACATTTCCTTATTCGACACATATAGAATCCAGGCACTGCAAAGTCCACAGTCAATATTTATGCTGCGGCCGCGAACCCAAATACACGAATGATCCACCGAGACGACTAATGCCCAGCAAGCAGTCGCTTCATGACAGTGAGTGCATTAGGATATGTGCAGCGTGATGCCTGCCCCCACGGTCTCTAGTCAGCCCACAAGCTTGTGCGGCTGACTTGAAGGAACCTACTACTACCTCAGGACCTGGAGGCTGACACGGAGGAACAATACAAATATCGTTCCGAATGGCTTATCTCGACGTGTCTTGTGTCATCCTTCTACTGGCTGCACGATCCTGAGGTCTGGTACCGCTGAGCATCATCATGAGCAGTATGCGCAAACACCCTCTCGCACACGCCTTGTTATCAGTGCTCTTGCTCTTCTGTCTATCGGCACCTCCCGTCCGGTCAAGCATCGTTGCATTGGGACCAGGACCCGGTGATTTATACACTGCAGGCGGGCCCTGCTCTTTCACGTGGACCGTGGACCCGACAGGAACATGGCACAATGTGACCATATGTACGTCGCTCCCTCAATCACGGTCTCTCTGAACAGTTTGGCTTACTGGAAGGGTATGCAGGGTTGATGAGCGGCTCCAACAATGACATGTCCCTAGTTGAGCCCCTCACGAAGGGGGTAGATGGGACTACTACGAGCTCCTATAACTATACATGTCCGGACGTTACACCGAACTCGGACATATACTTCTACCAGGTAAGAGGTCACTCTTCTCCCCTATTTTGGTGCTTCGAACTGTATTCTTAGGCCTGGAATAATGCGGACGAAGATGACGCGGTGTGGACAGCTCGTTTTACTGTTAGTATTCATACTTTCTCCGCCGCAGCCCCGCTAAGCCTTGAGACAGATCGCATCGCCCTCTGGCGCCATTACACCTCCGGAGTACAGTAATCAGCCTGATGGTCATCACATACCCTGGGGAACTGGGCACGTTGCGGGGTCCTCGCCTTCTGCGCGGCAGCAAAATGGAGCAACTTCGAACTCGACGCACACACACGTAGCAAAACACAAGACACGCCAGGAAGGACCTAAAAGTCACAAGACGGTTACACAGGATACAGGTGCAGCCACTAGAACGATCATAGAGGGCAAGCGGGACCCGGGAATGGCCAGTGGTCAGGCTACGAGTGTCCCCCTGAGCGTCGGTGCAGCCCCTGAACCTGACGCGTTCTTGCCAAAGATCGACTCGCAGGAGGCTTTGGCTTCACCTCGTCTGAATGGGAAGGCAACAAGCAGGGGCATTCGGCGTAGCGCGGACCCAAGTATCTACATCATGTGTGCACTCACCGCCTTGTGGTTTCTTGTATGAGTTGTATGACATCTGATGCGAGGGAATCTCAAGGACCACGCTGAAAAGATGTCCAAAACCCCAGACGAAGGCATAATTATGTTAAGTACATGCAAGAGTATCTATTTACATCAAAAGCATATATCTAACGAAGTATAGCAACAAGGAAGGGATAACAAAACTCGTGTTTCTTTACAGGTTCTATACTGAAGTTCTATTGGGGAGGTCCAGCCTTGATCTGACTCACAAGAGTCTCCCAGTAGCTCCAATCGCCATTGATAGGTGGCATCGCATTAAGATCGCTCGCAGTTGGGGCACTGGCGCCAACTCCGACCCAACCGGTGAAGTCTGCGCCACCTGGGCCGCCCCAAGAAAGCGCAGGCATCCCAGTCGGTCCGTCGAGGGTGCCGTCACTGAACGTGCTGCACCAGTGATCCAATAATGACTGAGCTGCGGATTCTTCTTCTCCGCTTGGACTATTAGTGCCAGCTGGCGAACTAAGTGCCCCGTCAGTGGAGCCACTGTGTTGCAAACGCGTTATGGCCGGGGATTGGGCAAACGGTGAAGCTGGATACAGCTGCGGCGACGACGTAGTTCCAGAAGCAGTAGCAAGGATGGAGGAGAACGTGGGTTGTGCTGAATAGGAAAGTGGGGATATGCGGGTGTTTGAGACCATTAAGCCTGACGATAACTGGGGATCAATCGTCATAGGAGACTCGGGGTCTGCGTTTTGTGGTGTGCTTTCTGCGATCTGCAGTGCGCGACTCTTGAGGAACTCGATGGTCTTGAGCTCTCTGCGAGTAGTCTCATCCATCTCACGAACGCCCTCGTGGTCCTTCAAGAACTCATCCAGGATGGTATGCATCATGGTAGCGTCCTTGCCTTGCGGGTGCAAAACCAGATATATGCCACTTATCATGGCTGTTTGGAACTCCCTATAGGCATTATGGAGAGAATCGCGGGTCTCTTGGGGCATCGCTTCGCGGAAAGCCTTGCGTACTTCAAAGTCCTTCATCGCAGACTCAAAGCATGCTCTGCGCGATCGCAGGTAGCGATCACAGCTTAGCTTGCGAAGCAAGTATGGGCGGTGTAGACTGACCCTGACGAAGAGGACCTCGGTAATGAGTAAGAAGCGATGAACAGGCAGAAACTGCATGCTATCGTCAAGGGAGGTGTCCGGCTCCAGTGCAAAATGAGGTGGCAAAGTAGTAACGAATTTGAGGAGGTCGTCGTCGAGCGCGAGAACGTCTGAATAGTGGCTAGGACTGCGAACCTTCTGGAAATGGTGGACCATTCGACCAATGGTGGAAGCTAGCTGATGGCGAAGTATGACGAACGTCATCAGCGTGGGAGTCGTCAACGGAGGAGGATTTCGAATTATAGCGGGCGAATAATCGTCGATGTTGAGAGGAGGTAGAGTGCAGGTATAATCATCTTGAATAGCGTGCGGTCTACCAAGCACGAGAGCGTAGGAGCGATCGGCGTGATAGAGATAGGACCTATGAAAACGTCAATCTTCGGACTGTGTAACAGTACCAACAAGACTCACCAGATACGTCGACGGTTTTCCACTTGGGCAGGATCCAAGCCCTAGACATTGTGCTTTTAGCTACATCAGAAATATGTACAAATCGACAACCAACCATCGGGGCTGCATCTCGATGCAAACCAAGAGCTTGAGCAGTTCTTACAGCCGCACCAAGCTGGCTCCAACATTCAGTGATACGACGGTCAAAAGTCAAAAAGCGAGCGCTCTATAGGCGAGTTAACAAGAAGTTTAGGAATCGCACACAAGTCCATCACACACCAATAAGCGAGTCAAGACGATATCGAGTGAATCCGGTTGGATAGCGGCAGCAATAAGAAGTGAGCGTCGAGCTTCGCAAAGTGTCAGCTGCGAAGAACGCAACATGTCATGAAACATACATGACCAATAATACCTCAGCGAAGTAACTCTTCTGGTTCGGATGTCGCCAGCAAGATGCTCCGGGGCAAGTCGCACTGAGATGGCCAGTACGACAAACAAGAGAGGGAGGAACCGTGCGTCATTGGTATTCGCTCCAACCCCGTTTGCGCAGAGCGAAGCGTACGCTGCACGAAAATCTTGTTCGCACACGGGATACCTCGTCCAATTTCTGCCAGACAGAGAATCTTGAACTAGTGGGAACGCGTTTTGTGTGGGCTTCGCTTACATTGACGTGAAGTAATGGTCGATGAGAACATCCGAAAACCGCTGAGGAGGAAGCTCCTGGAGAAGTTCTGAGATTTTATGTGGGGAAACCCCACATTCTTGTACCAGACTCTTGAGATTATCCGCAGCAGATGGTTCAGAGTCTTGTCGCACAGACTCTATGATAGAGGGAGTCGCAAGTGCTGATTTGTGGTCAGCACCATTGGAGCCATTCTGCGCTGTAGGTGCAGATGTGTGATTAGGAGTACTATGGGTAGAATCCCAATGTTCTGGATGGTGAGAACTGGCAACAACGACATTTGCCAGCTAACGAAATATGCGTCAGATGAGGGTATAATGAGGACCATCAAAACATTCACTTGCTCCAAAACGGAGGCTGGAGCAACACTTCCTGAGGCGCTGTTGCCGTACCACTTCCCACTCTGGAAAGTACCTCCGCTGGGGTCCTGCTCGTCGGTAATAGAGCGATTATCTTCATCGGGGCCTTCAGAGCTGGCACGATGATGCCTGTCGGACGCTGCATTGGAAGATGCCCCAGAATGGTTGAAATACTGAGGTAATGCTAGCTCGATGATATGTTCGAGCCTTGCCAGGCGCACACTGAGATCTTGATCTGACTTTCCCGGCGTATACGCCTTACATAGTTCAGGAACCTTGCGGGCTACACACTGAAGGACATCTAGTGAGCAACGCACCATATTACGAGAAACAAAGAAATCATACATGCGAACAAGGAATCTGACGATCACACTGGAATAAACAAGTCAGCACGGATTCCCAATCTATGATAAATTTTCAATTTTACCTTTTGCTTGCGCCGATGACACTCTCCGCACGAAAAGCTAGGTGAGAGATGTATGAGGAGGAAATTGGCGCGCGATGTAAATATGCACACCTGACTCTAGTGCGAGCTTTCTTCGCGTGAGGACTATCAGTGTCATCGTCCTCAGTCTTCCTTCTTTTCAAAGCGATGTGTTCCGAAGCAGAGCCTGCGCTGTTAACTTTTACCATTTGCCTTGGGGTGTTGTTGGTGGATCAGTGACAAGATGCATTTACCCGAGACCAATCGTGCGGCCGGTGACTCGCACAGACTCGGACCGATCACGTGAGAGATGACTTATGACCCCTGCTCGTGCTTCACCTTAATAACGCGATCCAGAATCAAAGTTAACTTCAGGTTGGGGGCCCAGCTTGAGCCGGCGCGTCACGACGATCAACCCTACTTACTTAGTGGCACCTGAGTGGCACTGAGTGTCAGATAGATCCGTTCTGTTGCCATCGGGTCGGGCCCTTGTTCGTTTTGTGAACAATGACGGACGAGCCAGAGTGGAAAAAGACAAAGTTATCCCTCGAAAGACCATACAAGGACGATCAGGGCGAACACATACCAGTGCTGCTTGATATAACGCCAGAGGGCGAGCAAGTTTTCGAGTCGTATGCTGCTGTTCAGACTTTTTTTGCTTACGTTGGCTGACTCCAGCTGTAGGCCAGAGAACTCCGCCGCAGTTCTAGGGGAGAACCTTAGAAGAATATTCATTGAACGAGGTGTTGACTTTTTTGAACGCCAAGACGAGTTGACCTCGACAGGCGGTGCTCAAGTCGCCCAGCCTCGCGAGACATCAGATCTCACAGATGAGGATGACGATAATGAAGCAGAAACCACGAAGCTAAGCATGTCTCCAGAGGAGCTGTTCAAGATGCGCATGGAATGCATTCCCCAGCTCTTGTAGGTAGAATTGCAGCACTTAGTATCGCCTTGTTCATGTGCGATTTCAGTATTGCCCTAGGAGAAATGACTCAGGCCAGAGACCTTCTGTCCTTCCTATTGTCCTCCACATCACCAAACCAGGCTTCCCCTGTCCCTTCATTACCCTCGACGACCCTTACCGCCACTACCGTATCCAAGCCACCAGCCATCCCTTCCATCGATGTATTTAATGCCCAGCTTACCATCGGCGGTAAAGATGAGGCACTCAGAAAAGCGGCAAGTGTCTTCAAGCAAGCTGCGACGCGATTGGAGAGAGGTCGCCTGAATGGGGAAAAATACTGGGTAGACGCTCTCAAGATCCGAAGGGCCAACTGGGGTCTCGTCCCTGCACCATTACCCGTATGGGCTCCAACAGGCAAAGGCGCTGATCGGACATCCAAGGACTTTTTGATATCATATGGCCTGGAAGAATGTAAGTGCTTCTTCGGGATAATCGGCGGTTTCGCTCAATACGAATTAATTAGCCCCCAAGCAGTTTCGAAGAAGGGCGGTAGCGCATATGTCGACGCATGAAACAGAAACGAACGTTCTCGTGTTCCCTCACCGTCAGCGGACTCGCTTGCAAGTTTCAGTGACCATCACAGACCCGTCTGGCGTGACTCGCACGTCTCATAATTCTGTAGCTGCCTCCGAGTCTACGTCGCTGGAGGTGTCCCTCGCAGCCTCTCAAAGAGAAATTGTTGAAGAGGAAGTGTTTGCTGTCCTGATTAAGGAGGCCAGCAGCCTACCTACCGCTTCCGCCCGAGTGGCTGAGCGCTTGATAGTCATAGATGCAGATCAAGGAACTGAACTGCGGTTTGAAAGGGTGCGCGATTATCGCAGTTTCACCGGTCCATCCTTTTTTCACGAGCAACACAGGTAGACATTGGCGAAGATAGTCGAGAAGCCCCTGATGGACTTGAAACGCTGTCCGCAACGTGCGACTTGATTTATTACATGCTACAGGCGCTTTTACTCGGCATGCACGCTGCTGAGAAGTCAAAACGCATATCGACCACGGGTTCTGCACGACCTCAACCAACAACTACCCCATCTCCTCGATCTGACCTCCTCCAGCCCATCATAGATCTCCTGCAGTACCAGCAGTTCTGCGTGAGGATCAAGACTGAGCTTGACAAAATGGTTTCCGCGCTCCACCGTGCTGGAGTTCCGTGCACGTTGCGGTTTGATCCCGTTGGAGAGGCAGGTCAAAATTTGCAACGTCGGCTGACTGCTGATGATGCCTTGAGACGAGTGGGTGGTGAGGCCCTCTTGCGGATAGACGATAGGTAAGGCATATCCCCCTCTCCCTGAGTTCTTGCTTGAGCTTTATGAATAGGCAAACATTACGCTTGACATTCATATCGCCATCGTCGCTTACCGCCCATCTTCCACAAGCAACGTTGCCGATCGCATCTGTTCCGCAGCTTAGCCAGCTCCTCTCCGACGAAGTGGAGAAGTGTTTGCTCAATAAGCTGTGCGACGCTGGCAACCACCACTGCGAACGTGTAGGGGGAACATGGTTCGTCGATATGGTGAGCGGTAAGACGATAGGCAGGTGGGAAGGATGCATATTGTGAGTGTTTTCGCTCACTCTAACGGAGCACCTCAATTTCTGACTAGCAGCACAGAAACTTCTGCGTTGTTTTTGACGAAGACTTCGCAATCCACTCTTCTGCGTACCGTCTGGAGAGGGGGAGCGGAGACCAACTATCCCTCGTGGACACCTACTCGCCTCAGAAAACCACGTCACTGGTAGCTTGGCAGCTCGAGATCTTGGAAAGGATTTTAGCAGACCATTAACACGATGCGGATGTTGACCATAAATCGAATTGCATGATATCATATGCATAGCCTGCTGGTCTTTTAGGATAGCATGTAGCGAAGGTAAAAACACAAAGTATCGAGGGCAGGGGAAGACGTCTACTCGTCGTCTTCGTCCTCCTCTTCGGCAGCAGCGACCTCTCCACCGTTTGCCTGGAATGCCTCGATCTTGGCTTGGATGCGCTCTCTGCGCTGTTCCAAGGTAAGCTTGCGCGTCTTGTACTTGAGCGCCTCTGCTTTCCAGTCTTTCGATTTATCGGTGGGCTTGAAGGTAGGGTCTTCCCGGATGGCGGCGTACGCGTTGGTATAGATCTCCTCCATGTCCTCCGACCCGACGCCATCGGCAAGATATGAGGCAAATTGCTTCTTGAATCTGTAGGTTTCATGAGATTCCAAACCACGGTCACGCGAAATGATATACTGACCGCTCGTCATCTTCCTCCTCTAGCGACTCCATATACTCAGCAACGTGACCACCGAAGATGTATTTCTTCAACACCTCAGCGTCAAGCTCCTTGCTTTCTGGGTCGAAACCAGGGAAGCGCTTGTTGGAGTGAGGAATGAAGATGCCGCCGTCGCTTGCACCCTTCATGGCACCGAAAACGCGGTGACCAGTCGATGTGCGCTTGAGACCGACATCGAGGTAGCACTTGAATGGACGGGGGGCATCCTCGTCATCAAGAGCCTCCGTCAGCTTCAAGGTGCCATCGGGCTCAGTAACTCCCTCGTATTTGTCTGCAAGGCCGAGCTTGGTCAAAGCGCGGCGAGCGCAGAGCAAGCCGGTTGCATAAGCTATGGGACATCATCAGATCACAGCTCGACACTAAAGTCATGAGAGAGCTCACCTGCGGTCCAGTTGGTGAGACCGTGGTTGATGCCGTATCTTGGGAGTTCCTTTGACCGTGCGGCAGTCAAGACGAAGTCACCCTGCAGACGTGCGTAAACGATCTGGACGATGATGTCCCTGTTGGTGAAGCGGACGACGAGACGGTATTTAGGTGCGTTACTGTGAAATCCTCAGCTGAGGTAGTCTTCCGGGGAGATCAATACATACTATTTGTTCTTGGCTTGCGTGACGAGTCGTTTACGGGCGTAGTCTAGAGGATTGTTAGGATATATGTTCGCAGTCGACGGGGGCAGGGTACTGACAATCGGTTTTGCCCTCTCTGCGGCGACGGTATTTCACCTGGAAACGCGAGAAGTAGGGGCCTGACTTGATCTTTTTGACGAACGGCATCTGCAGCAGAGATAGATCAGTCACTGGGTACTCATCCGGGTGCACCCTCCGGCATCCATCCACAGCGCGCGCGAACAGAGCCGTAAGCACTGTTCTATGCCTTCTGGGATGCCGTGTAGGACCATAGAGAGGGCGTGAATCGTGAAACTCACCTTGAGGGGGCTTGAGGAACGGCGGCGACAGCGAGCTCACCCAGATCTCTGTGTACCAGCAGTCGGCGTTGTTTACTGTTGTTGATTTTTGAGATTTTTGAGTTATTTTGAGTTTGCCAAGGTGATTAGCTAAGTCCAGGGGTCACCGGTCACCGGTCACCAGTCACTCTTCTCAGCTATTCCACCAAGTCACTTCACTAGCTTCCTCAACAACGACATGGATCCATCGCAAAACTACTACCAGCAATACAACCAACAACAGTCGGCCCAAGATGTCAATCCTTACCACCAGCCCTACCAAGGCCCTATGTATCCTATCGCTGGATCATCATCCGCACATAGTGCCCCCGTCCCAGCCAATGCGTACGAATATGACGTCGGTATCCTCGCACAACAAAGTGTCTATGTCCCCGGTGCGATGATCGACAAGCGAGGAGGTGCCGGTGGCAAGCTTGCAAAGGGGGGCAAACGGACGACGGTGCTGCGGAAAGGTGGGGGAAAGGTATGGGAGGACCAAACTCTCCTTGAATGGAATCCTTGTGAGCTTCATATCGCAAATGTTATTCTTTTCAGTACTATGAGATGCTGACGGTGATCCAGCCTGGTTCCGCTTGTTTGTTGGTGACCTTAGCAATGATGTATCCGACGACGTCCTTGCGAATGCTTTCAACAAGTACACGTCGTTCCAGAAGGCTCGAGTCATCCGAGACAGGCTAAGCCAGAAGGTAGGACACCCCTGTTTCCGACATCGAACTCGTGGCTGACAATGTATTCAGGCGAAATTCGGCTTTGTCGCCTTTTCGGACCCTGAAGATTTCTTGAAGGCATGGAAGGAGATGGATGGTAAGCTGAGCTACTTCTTTTTATTCGGCGGACACTCATCCAGCTCTTCCATAGGCAAGTACGTAGGTAACCGCCCAGTCAAGCTCAAGAAAGCGGACGATACTGCTATCAGACCCGTAGAGATAGGTCACAGGAAGGCTAAGAAACTTGAGCAAGACCTGAAGAAGAACAGGCACAAGCCCTACTAATGGCTCGGCCGCTCACTTTATGTGGAAAGAGGGAGAAGTGGATGCTTAACCAGTACGTTAGCACGTTAGAGTTTTGAGCGCAGCTCACCTTGTATGTTCTTTGTTATAATGCCGCCGCCCTTGCAATTGAGAGAGAACTGGACTTTTTTCACTGCTGCCCCTAGGTCAGTCTTTATACACATATCTGGCTACCGCGACGTTCGTGGAGTGTACACTGTTCTGGGGATTCTTGCGGACGCCGTAATCATACCATCATGGGGCCACTTGTCTAGATCCATTTCCTAAGTCATGCAGGATAATCATATGTTGTGCACTTCGCCATATGTGTAGAGACATACAGATCCCTGGGCAAGATGTCGGGCCAATATTAATGTCAGGCTGCGAGCTAGAGAACCGGAGAACATGAAGAAGTCAAACTATCTGTTACTTGAGCGGCGAGCTTCAAAGTTCGAGCTCGAGCTCGTTCTCCAGCCTGAGGTCATGTGATCACACGGTGAGCGTGAGGAGGAGCGCTAAGAGTAGAAGTTGCAGAACTGAGAACGCTCATCAACGAAGTACTCGGGCGTCACACCAAGCAACCCCTCAACTGCAAATAGCGCTAGTGACATACCGTCCGTGACCGAGTTGACAAGGACCCCACTTATACCGCCCAGTCTAGCTTTCAGGTCCAAGCCAACATGGACATCGACAAGCTCTTCAAGGTCAGTGTACCGGCATCCCACAAGTTGTCGTATTTATCCCTTTATTAGGTACCCAAGCTCCCCGCGGGCTCAAAGCGCAAACTGCCAGATAACCCGACCCCAGAAATGCTAAAGAAAATGAGGCTTGAAGACCAAGCCACTTCCCAACCTGTCTCCGAGCCGACAGTGCAGGCACCAGCTCCAAAGCCACGACGCGCGACGGTGGAAGATGACGAGGATGATGCAATGGATGGATCGTTTGCGCCTGGTGGAGATGCGGATTATTATGCAGAAGAGGACGAAGAAGGGCGGTTCTATGGAGGTGGCCTTACGAGCGAGCAGAAGCAAATTCTCAGTATCTTCGAAAGTGCTGAAGGCGAAGGGACTCAAGATGAGGTGAGTGTCTGACTGGGGCCGCACAGAGAACGCAGTGTAATCTGACCGCGGTCTTGCAGCCAGAGGAAGTTACCATTGCCAGTATCCGACGGACACTCTTGCGTTTTGAACGCGCTGTGAACAAAAACCAAGACCAGCGTTCCAAACATCCAGACGACCCCTCAAAGTGAGTAGGTTTGTCTCGAGTAAGTCATCCAGAGCTAACTTGTTCGCGTTAAGATTTATAGACTCAGAAGCAGACCTTGACAGCGCCATAAAGTCCTTGTTACCCCTCGCCCAGTCCCCAGCTCTTGCATATCCAGAGATCGTCCGCGCAGGATCCGTGTCACTACTAATTGGTCTACTCAGTCATGAAAATGTCGACATAGTTATCGACGCTGTGGAGGTGTTCCACGAACTCACCGACGAGGACGTCGGCGAAGAAGGAGAGGACGAAGATGAGCAGGAGGAAACACAAGCCGCTCTTAAAATATTGATAGAGGCACTGGTAGGTCAGATCTCTCTACCGTTCCCCTGGTTGCACATGGTTGAATCTCTAATATGCTTAGGTTCAAAACTCGGTACTCGAGCTACTCGTGGACAACCTTTCTCGTCTCAATGAAGCAGAAGAGTCCGATCGTCAGGGAATCTTTCACATCATAGGTCAGATTATATGCTTTCCTCGTGGGACACCACCGACCAACCTTTCAATATAACAGGTGTCTTCGAGAATGTGTTGGGTTTCAATCCCGAACTATCTGTGCAGCTTGTTTCCAAGACCAAGATGATGAATTGGCTGTTGGAACGTATCCAGTCAAAGACGCACGACGAGAACCGCAGCTATGCCGCTGAACTACTTTCCATTTTATTGCAAGACAGTACGCCGAATAGACAGGAATTTGGTAAGAGGGACGGTGTTGAGACCATTCTCAAAGTTCTTTCGGTGAGCACGGGTGGTCTCCAGGCTCTTAAAACCTACCTCAACACGCTTTCTTAGCAATTCCGACGTCGTGATCCCGTCGATGCTGATGAAACAGAATTCATGGAAAATCTATTCGACGCTCTATGTTCCGCATTGTCAGAGCCTGAGATCAAGTCTTTGTTCCTGGCTAGTGAGGGTGTCGACCTCATGGTTTTGATGATGAAGTGAGCAGTGCTTCTTACCGATCCCAACATACACTGAATCACGATTTCAGGGAGAAGCTCCAGTCGAAGTCACGGTCAATAAAAACATTAGACTATGCAATGTCTGGACCGGCAGGATCGGAGATCTGTTCGAATTTTGTCGAGGCTTTGGGTCTCAAGACACTCTTCTCGGCATTCATGGGCAAGGTCAGTTTACGTACCTCAAGTGCTCACAGAACTGCTCACATACGACCACCGAATCAGACCTCGAAGAAGCAGAAATCAACAGCGCCAGCTTCAGAGGATACTGCGCATATCCTAGGCATCATCTCGTCGCTCTTGTCAAATCTTCCATCGGACTCGACAGACCGAATACGTCTACTCGCCAAGTTTGTGGAGAATAACTATGAAAAGGCGGACAAGCTGTTAGAAGTAAGGGAGAATGCATGTAGCCGTCTCAAGATCGTCGACGCAGAAATCGAAGCCGAGAAGAAGGTATGACTCGCATACACTACGGGATCTTCAGATTTGTGAAATGTGTTTTCTAGGAGATGCTCGCTGAGGGTGACACTAATGGTCCAGAAGAGGAAGATTTGTGGTATCTTCGCCGACTGGACGGTGGACTATTCACCCTACAAACAGTGGACTATATTTTGGCTTGGGTTGCGATGGAGGACGACGGTGTAAGTCCTGGTGATGACTAATGAGATCTTCCACTATCTGACTTTGCCCACAGGTCCGTGGTCATGTTACACAAATGCTCGAACGGAAGAGCGTGACGCTCAAAGACGTAGTCAAGACTTTGCGCATGTATCACGACAACGTTGACATGGACGATTCCGGCGGGGGTCCCGCAGGTGATGAAACTGCAGGAATGACACAGAAAGAGATCCTCGAGAACCTGATTTCTTTCCTCGACGGGTGTTCATGACCCGGTTGTCTTCCGCGACAGTACTTATCGGGCATAACCATCTCAATAGTGGTATACAACAACCTATGCATTTTGTGGCACTATTGGAGCAGACGCCAGAGCAACGGAAGAAAACACCATTTCCAATGTACCCCTTGCTTTTCTGAGTTCTTTCTGGAACCGTATTTCCGCTAGCACTTTCTTTCGTAGCCGGAGGAATAATGAATCTATGAGTGGTGATTGACCCAACACTGGGGTGTACATTTCTAGTCAAAGGTGCGCGTCTGGTTAGAAGAGCTGGCACAGAAGGACCGGCACGCATACCGATGAGCAAAGTCGAGACATCACAAACAATCTCCCCGAACCGAGGATCGGTGACATGTTTGACCAGGAGACGTAAGACCGGCTCTAGGAACACATCGTCTCGTCCGGATAGAGCACTCCGGAGACCATCGCGGTGGACCAACTCTTGTATGAGCGAAAAAGCTGTGACAGGGGGGACATTCTACGATAAAAGGTGATGTGAACACTCGAATAGGGCAGACAGCTCGATCAGATATACCTTTCGAAGAACAGAGTCTAAAGCCGCCGAGTACTTGAAAGTCTTCAGTAAGCGATCATATTCCCTAAGTCGACGCGCTCTTCTGCTCTCAATTCTGAGCTCGTCGACATCTCCAACTGGTTTGGACTTGGTTTTGGTTTTGACACGACCTTGACCGATCGATGGTATTGTACCACCGAGGAATGTTTCGTAGGTACCTGATTTCAGAGCAGCGTCGAAATCCATTCCACCTTCCGACGCTTTTGCCTGTCGCCGGCGGACTGACAGAGTGCCGTCCGACATTCCAGCGGCAATATGTGTCGCATCCAGCTGTGAAAAGGATAAGCAGAAGCCCCGCACACAAAGAGGATAGCGCACTGAGATAGCAAGACACAACACTGCAGCTGGATAACGCATGGTATGAACCACCTTGTAATCGGTAATGTCATACACTTTGACCATTTGGTCAAGACTTCCGGTCAGGAGGCGACCAGCGTTTGCATCGAATGCGAGGGACGTGATAGTTTTTTGGTGATTAGATAGGGCTCGTATACATCGGCCACCGGCATTGAGATCCCACATTCGTAAGATTGGTCCTGCTGCGGACAATGCGAGTGTGCCGGATGGCATCATCAATACTTGTTCGACTGGGGATGCACCAGGGGTATCTCCGCCCATAACCATCTCGCATTCCCCGCTGCGAGAATCAAATAGTCGCATGGTAGCATCGTATGATCCAGTTAACACGAGGTGTGGATTGGACGAGGAGACCTCCCCTGAACGGACGTAGTCGGAGTGGGCAGTGAATGTTATGACTTCTGATTGGGACGGTACGTCCCAGAGCTTGACAGTGGTATCATCCGAGCATGATAAAACCTGGGTAGATAAAAGGGGGGAGAATTTCGTGACATGAACAGGTTGCTTGTGAGAATCAAGCGTTCGTAGAATTGCGCGTGAATTAATCTCGAATATCTACACGACGTCAGAAACGCGAGTGATCAGGTGGATGTAACGAAACACATACCTGCACGAGACCGGTGTCATCCCCGGCGACTACGAGCTTGCCATCGGGACGGATGTTGCCGCTCCGAGCAACATCTTTGAACCTCGATATGGTCTTTGTGACCTTTTGAGTACGTGGGGCATAAATTTGCACGCGAGTTGCTGCAGTTACAGCATACCTGTGTGGTTTGGTAGGAGAGAATTGAACGGAAGTTACGGGGGCATATTCTTTTATGAATACTGGGTGCTTGAACTGTCTCCAATATCTAGACTCTGCGCTGTGCTTTGTTGTCGGAGGACGTGCATGTCTCTGTACGATGACTGGCTGGTAGTCCATTTCATCGGAAGCAGGTATCGGACATCGGATGCACAAGCAGGTAAATTTACAAGGTCACGTGCATATATGTTCCTTATCTGGGCTGTAGATTTTCGTCAGATTGATTATCGATTTAGCGGTCTAATCAAAGGCGTCTCTCAAGCCCAACAAGTTTGCTCTTTCCTTCAGCCCCTCCTTACTTCCTCCCTTCATCTCAGCTTCAGTCCCTTTTACTAGCGTTTCTTCATCATGTTGTTGTACAAAGATCTCATTTCCGACGATGAGATTGTCTCCGATGCCTTCCCCTTGTTGCATCTTTCCCAGATATCAGTCTTACTTGTCCGCTAACAAGCTCTTGTAGGAAGCTCGTCGATGACATTGTCTACGAAGTGGACTGCCAGATGATCAATTTCAAGGAGGGCAATGTCGATATCGGTACGTAATAGAAGTTGGTTGTCTCTCCGATCATACTCATTTCACCCCAGGTGCCAACCCATCCGCCGAGGAACAGGAAGATGCCCTCGAAGAGGGTGTTTCACAAGTGAACAACGTCGTCCACTCTTTCCGTCTTCAGCAGACGACATTCGACAAAAAGTCTTACTTGACGTACCTCAAGGTTGGCGAGTTTCCTCATCTCCATAATCTCCTTTTATAAACCGACGACTCTAGGGCTACATGAAGGCTGTGAAAGAGAAGGTGGCTCCTGAGCGGGTTAATGCATTCGAAAAAGGTGCCGCTGCTTTTGCTAAAAAGATTGTCGCCAACTTCAAAGACTACGAGTTTGTGAGTAATATCCAAGATTTTCACCGACGTCTTCATGCTGAATGGCCTTTAGTACATCGGAGAGTCGATGAACCCCGAGGGCATGGTTGCCCTTCTTAATTACCGCGTAAGCTTTCATCCGTGATACTCGGAATTCTCTGATCCTGATTTTGCCTTAGGCGGATGGTGTGACTCGTAAGTTCAGCGTTGTCTTCCTCGTAACGGGTACCAACACTCCCTTCAGCCTACTTTACTTTCTGGAAGGATGGCCTCCACGAGGTCAAGTTGTAGTTTTATATTACCGCGATCTTTCTTCTTATCCTCCTTACGGTCACCATTTATCCAACATCGTGTGCTTTCAGATCAAGAGTCGTATTAGAATGCAAGATAAAATCAACGATAATGTGCCTCTGATAACCTATCCTGCACCTCTTCATAGCTCATCATGGGCCTCCTTGGGAGTCTCGAAGGTAGCTTGCGAGCCCTCCTCAGGAGCCCTCACTACAGGCTTAAGATCATTCTTTGCATGTTCTTCAACGAAGGCGATGAGGCTCTCCAATGCACGGTCACCATCGTAGTCAACGAATTCGCGCGAACCGGCAGCCTTGAATTTGAGGGTAGGGAAGCCACCAATCCGGAAAGGAACAGATGCAGGGAGGTCATTTTCTTGTGCTTCCATTTTGGCGCTGAAGAAGACCCGTGAGTTCTCAGATAGGAGGAGCTTCTGGCGGATTATACGCACATGACAACCTTGTCCTTGAGTTCTGCGAAGTGATCACCGAGGGAATCCCAGGTGGGCTTCAAGCGCTTGCAGTGACCGCACCTGCGCGAAGGTGTGAATGACGTGACAGCCGAATACGGAAAAGGAAAACATACCAGGTGGCATAGAACTCAACGAAGACATCCTTCGAGTCATCGAAGACAACCTCCTCGAATTGCTCGCCAACGAGAGTGAACACGCTCTCGTCCTGAGCCTCAGGAATAGGCTGGCTCTTCAACTTGGGAACCAGCTTGCCATCGATGTAGTTAGCAACCATTTCCGAGACGGCCTCAACCTCAACATCCTTGGTTTGGTCGTAGGGGAACTTGAGTTGCTTCTCAATGTCCTGGACGACGAAGGCAGGCCACTTGGGCTCGGCAAGGTTCAATGCCTTGGCGTGATCGCCGAACTTGGTGGCATCAATCCAGACAAAGTTAACCTTGCCGCGGTACTTGGATGCAACCGGCTTAAGTGAGTCAATGTACTCCTGGGTCTTCTCATCCGCAGGGTCAACAAAGAGGTAGGCAAGGGGTTTGCCGCTAACGACATAGACACCATAGGTGTCACCGTTGACTTCACCGAGAAGGGGAATGGAAAGTTCTTGTATCCAGTCCTCGACATCCTTGACGGTGGCAGAAGAGACGGGGTAAGGGTATTCGGTCTTGTGCTCGTCGAAGTTGCGGTAGACAACGATGGCGGGAGCAGTGACACCAGCCGCTGCAGCTGCCTCAGGGTCGGTGGAAAGACCAAAGAGGTAGTCATCACGGTGCTTCACAGCAGTTGCACTGAATTCGGGTGCAGGAGCATCGGTGGTGGAGGGGAGGTATGCGATGGCGACAATGTTGTCGGCGTTTTGGAAGTCGTTCAGGTTGGCGATGGTAACCTCGGAAACAGCAGGCAATGATTGTCTGAAAGAACAAATTAGATACATGGAACATAAAAACCAAGAGCGCGTACTAACTTGATCATATAGCTGATGATACCATCAGCCTTACGAGGGCCACTGTAGTCAGTGGGTTCACCGTTACGGAAGACTTTAAGAGTGCTGGAGTACGGTCAGTACAACATTTGCATATGCACAGCAGACACTTACGGGTAGCCCTGGACACCGTGAGCCTGGCAAAGCTCAGCTTGGTCCACACAGTCCACTTTGGCAAGCTTGATGTTGTTCTCCTTGAGGGCAGTAGCGGCCTCCTCGTAGTGAGGGGCTAAAGCCTTGCAGTGTCCACACCTGTACTCTGTCAGACCCGAATGACCTTGTCGCATTATCAGTGAAACTTACCATGGAGCGAAGAACTCAACCAAAATCAATGGCTCAGGATTGACGGTCGAGTCGAAAGTCTCTTGGGTCATGCTCAGAACGTCCGAGGGGAGCTCAGCGTCGGCATCGGCAGCGACGAGGGACGCAAAAGCAACAGCAGAAGCTGCTGAAACGAACGTCGAGAAACGCATCGCTCAAGAATGCGGAGAGGAGAAGGTGAGTGTGGAAATGAGAGGGGTGACTGTTCGTAGTGAAGTTGGGAGATGTGGACACGACTGACTTTTAAGGACGTGTCAAGTGCATACGTGTCACTAAAACTGACTTCATGTAAAACTTCGGTCTTGTCCGCGCTTCCAAGCGAATCTCGAACATCAGAATTATAAGGCATCGTGATGATTGTTCCTGCTCAGCCTCAGCCCAGTTCCCGACGTCAAACCGGTGTATGTACATTGTACAACGTGTCCTCATCCAAATTAAATTCGAGTCCACCACACTGCAAGTCCATGGTACTATAAAAATCGTCCAGGCACTGAAGGTGACCCTTCGCTTGACAGAACCTCTTCTCACATAATCTAGAGAACCCGAACGGAGAATCTACAGTGTGACGGAACTTGGAAATCATCATGATTCTCCCGCATGCTCCTCGCGTGATCTACTCCCTAGCCAGCAGTACCTACATAAATTACATGAATCACAATCCGGACACTGACTGACATGTCAGCTGTGAATTGCATATCAGAGGTTGGAGAGATCAAAATCAGAACCACGTTGGCGACCTCCACCATAGTGTTTTACACCAGGTGCGAATGCTCGCGGTGGTGGAAAGTCATCTGTTGGGAATGTATGAGGCCCCATGTTTGGGGGCGGCGAGGGGACTGAGATTAATGGTAGACATCAGTCAGTTTGATTAGCTATACCACGGATGGACTCAGGGCGGACGTACTTTTTCGAGTTGGCGCTGGGCGCCTGGCACCGTTGACATTTCCGTTAATCAATGTCGAAGCAGGCACCGAGGGAGGTTCGGCTGACGGAGGACTAGAAACGACACGTGGTCTCTGAGAACTTGGTGCGCGTGGCGGGACAGCCGAGGGCGGCGCCAGACTCGCTCGGGCAGGTGACGGGCCAGGTGGAGGCGGGGGCGCAGGAGGATCGACCTCAGACAAGGCTCTCACACGTTCAGGCGGTGCAGGGGGTCCATTAGTAATGGGAGGTTTTCTGGCAGGAGGTGCGGGCACCGCTCGAGCGGAGGATCCAGCAATAGATGAGGGTCTGGCAGGCGGTGGCGGGGGTGGTGCTCTACCGGGTGTAGCCGGGGGAGGGGGAGCCTTGCGGCCCGGAAGTGGTGGTGCATGGACACTATTTCGTGCGGGAGGGGGAGGAGGCACCGCCCTTGCAGGTGAAGAAGATAGTGATGGTGCCGCAGGTGATGCGCTGCGGACAACCGGTGGGGGTGCACGAGCTGGAGGTGGGGGCGCAGCGGGGGGTGATGCAGCCCGGGCAGGGGGCGGCGGTCGACGGGGAGGAGCAGGTGCTGCCGGAGGAGAAGGTGTAGCACGAGCAGGCGGAGGTGGTGCTCGCCCCGGGATGGTGGGTGCCCGGTGAGGCAATGCTGGCGCTGGTCTACTAGGAGGCGCCGATGCAGGTGGGGGAGGTGGTGCAGGCGCTGATCGTGCCGGTGGAGTGACTCTAGCTGGCGGAGGAGGTGCGCTGGGAGCAACTGGGGCAGCACGCCCAGGTACCGATGGTGGCTTTCCCAGTGCTGGAGGTTTTGCTGAATCTGAGTGAGATGGATGCCACAACAAGCGATAGCGCTACAAACAAACCTAGATTACTCTGCCCTGCTGGTTTCAGCTTGGGCATACCACCTGCAAACAGGCCACCCAGCTGAGGCGGTCCACCACCACCGCCAGGAATGGCAGGAGCAGACGATGGTGCTCGTACACCACCACCACCACCACCACCACCACCACCACCGATCCCGCCTCCACTCGGCTTGACGTCGACGGCGGGCGCGCTACGATCATTTGTTTCGGATTTCTTCAGTTTCTTCCCCGCCTGGATTTGTTTCAGGAGTTCGCTAGAGGCCATGATGGTATTAAGAAAGGACAACCAAGCTCCAAGCTGGAGTTCCCAGGTTTTGCTGCAGCTGTGACTGCGCTGTGTGCCAGTACGACTTGCTTTCAGGGACTCGATAAACAGTGATAAATACGTGTCACTGATTGGCCAACGGCAAGTTGGCAGGAGATGCAAGTCCTACTTCGAGTTTGTTGCAAGACAAGAGACCCAGATAATAACACGGCCAGCAGACTATTTGGATGGAATTACACGCAGAAACGAACAAATGAAGGTGGGATATCCAATACTCGGTAAGTACACGAACATGTAGGGCACGGCAAATGACCCAGTACCTCACCCTGTTCGGCTTTCAGAACGAATGTCAGGGTTTGGGAAGAGAATCTTTGGCGGTGGACGTGGTCCTTTGATCCGCGTCCCTAACATCTTCCTTGGTCCAGGAGAAACGGGCGGGTCAACGTCAACGGCACCTTTCAACTCTGCCACTTCCATCTTCTTCTCTCCCGGCGTCGTCGCTGACCGTCGACTCACCCTGCGCGGCGGAGGGGGTTCAAGGAGGCGGACATAACGCTCGCCGAAGGTGGTCCTGTTCCCTAACCGCGAACTACGAAAGTGGAGATCTGTCGACTCGGTAGGTGAGGTGACAAACGGTACCGCCGACTGAAGCGAGCAGTCGCTGAATGTCTGCCGTCGAGTGGGCGATGAGGCAGATTGGCCGAACATGAGCCAACGATCAAGTCTTTCAGGAGCACGTTGTGGGTCGGCTGAGGCTGCCGACCTCACCAACGACATCCACGATTGACCTGAGACAGCCGTCCCAACGGGAGACGAATAATCCGCGGTCGAACGCACTGTATGAGACGATCGCCCTTTTGAATTATCCATTGAGCTCAAGGTGTTGGGTCGGATGATGTCTGAGCCGTACAACACAGAGCTGGCAGACTGGGGACGTGATGAAGGTGGTGGGGTGAACTGCACTTCGGATGGTACGACAACCTGGAGGCAACGAGGGATAGGAAGGCCTCTACGGCGCTCGCTTTCCTCCCACTCTCGGTCAAGACGCGCTGCATATTCGTCCTGGCGACTCAGGATCCGTTGGCGCACTGGTTTATCTTCACCAGGGGGTTTGACTTTGTGATCTTGGGTACCACACGAGGAAGAGACTGGCTGTGGGGAGGATGGTGTGGAAGGAGTTGGGGTGGCTGGCTCCCCAGTTGTATGACGCTCGTCGGGGGATAGCGTGTATCTAGGACGTGCCGGTTGTACCCTCGAAGCAACATGGACCTTAGCCGTTTCGACACTTGGAGCCGTCGTATTGCTTCTCATGCTGTCTCTGATACTGGCGGTTGAATGTGGCCATAGGACAGAAGGTCCGATCTGAATTGTAGAAGAGCTCGACCTCCCAGTGGCGAAAGGATGATCAGGTATGTAGGCGTGGATGCTGATACTCGGTGACTTGTACAAACGTGAGACGTGAGCTGACGGATTCGATGTGCTCAATGGAGGGAGGAAGGCAAAGTCGTCTACGAAGGCTTGCTTTGCAATCGGGCTATTGAATGCCGCTGTGCTCACGTGAGTACTGAAAACGCGACACAGGCCACGTCAAAACACTCACCTAGAACAAGTAGAGAACCAACTGTAAAAGGCACGAAGTCGCCTACTATACTAATGAACACGGCGCTAGGTACCATTGTTAACAGCTCTAGCAGTAGCAGGGATGCCGCGCGAAGAGCCCTCGTGTCTCCTATTGCACCCACTCTATGCCGCAGATCCAAGAAATCAGGTGCGATGAGCGATAGGAGTCTGAGTAACACGTATGACTCCAGAGAGAGAGATACAAGAGACGCCGCCAAGGATGTTGGGAGATAACTGTACTGGTGGTCAGTCAGCAGAATCTGTAGGTGTGACGATCTTACCGAACTCTGTAACAAAGGTAGGTGTTGAGTTGCGGTAAGAAGCTATTGGTGTGTTTATGAATACTCGCAGCGTGACCACGAAGAAAATGGGACATACCCAGTCGTTCCTACGTTTGTTGCATATTCTGCAAAGACAAAGGCTGAGGGGACATACAGGTTAAGTCTCCCAGGTCAGTTCAGACGCAGAAGTTCGTACCGATTGCAACGATCACCCAGATACACATCATGTAGATCTCAAACCTCATCACGTGTAGTCTCCGTAGCTCGAGACAGAGCGTGAACAGCCCGAAAAGTCGGGCACAGGAAGCAGATATACCGCCCCATGCTACGAGAAAGGCTGCAATGGGTGTTAGTCAATCTATTGGAAGGCGATCCAATGGCCGTGCTGGCAGAAGAACGGACTTACCGCAGGCAGAAGATCCAGTTCCGGCATCGAACGTCAATAATGAAGAGAAATTGGCCACGCTAGCGAAAGCGAAACATATGAACATCATCAAAATAACAACGCGATAGTCCTCGCGTAGCCGGAGGCTCGAGCTACGATCGTCGAGGTGCAGGGGGTCCGGTCGTTTCTTGACATCCGTAACTGTAGCGTTGGCGGCAACAAGAGCTGACGGATGGGTCGTGACGATAGATGCGACCCATCCAAAAAGACCACCAATAGCGGGCGAGGAAGCGATACTCAGAAGGCTGCATATGAACACCCATCCGAGAAAGAAGGCAGCAATCTGACGGCTAAAAATATTGGTGCTCAGTGCTTCGAACGGTGAAAGTTGTCGGAGGATTTCCAGAAGACTCACAAATCTGGATGTTGCAGGAACTCGTTGACAGACGGTTGGACACTGCCATGAACCAGCAGGATCCCTAAATCGCGACTTGCAGTTGAAGGCATTCCAGACGCCGAAGACGAACGAAAGCACGAGACCAGCTCGGAAGAAAGAACGAAATAAAAAGGGAGGGTATGAAAGGAGGACCAGCCTCTATTGAAAACAGATCGTCATGAACGGAAAGAACGAGAATTGCTAGAAAGAGGGAAGCGCCTCGAAACGAAACACTGACAGGTTTAAGTTACGCTTGCCACTAGTCTGCCGCTGGATCGTCAGGGAGGAACTGGATATGTCTCGATATGCACTGCCCCCGTCGCGCCCGAACCCCAAACTGCGACCGCCCGAAACTTGTAACAGTTGGCAGGTTCTCCATCAGGCCAAGCTTGGTGCCTGGAAGCAATGTGTACACGGTGGTCGTATTTCACATATCGGGCAGAGCAGGTGAGCTGCACCACAAAACCTGGGCGAGGTCACCTAAGTAGGTCATTTGCACTGGATTCGCGGTTTGGACAATGGATATATGAGCCCCATATCATACATGAGCCACATCATTTCTCTATCACGACGCGTAAATCAATGATGAAGAATGATGCAATGATGTGATGATGCGACGAAGATGAGAAGGTGAGATGATATCGATTGACGAATACGTTCCTAGCAATGAGTTGTGGCGCGGGAGGATATTTAGTTCGACCCCCCAACGAGTGGTGAGCTAGTCACGTGAAACTCACGTGAATTTGTGTCAAACTTTGAGCCAAACAGCTTTTCCAGGTCAGCGAGCTCGAAGGAACCTTTGGCGTGAATTCTAGCACCCTTGCAGCTGTTTGCACTGCAGCAAGTAAGCTGCAACTTACAGCCGCCATGGATAACATACCACAGCTGGGAACAGCTGCTGACCTGGAGATACGTGCAGCCCGTATAGCTGATCCTGGAATTGGTGCGTGCATAACGCAGTCCATATGCCAGTTACTGACAGCCCGTGCCTGCCACTTTGGTATAGACCTAAAGACGAAACACACTGTAGCATGCGAACTCAGAGAAATGATAGACACCGTACGAGATACGGATTCAGCACGAGTTTTCCCTCAGATGATTCCCGTGCTGCTTGAGATCTTACGGTCAGGCGAGCCGGCATATCACAAGGACACTCTCGAATATCAGTTTCGGCGCGTCCTCCTAGAAGTCCTTCACCGCATCCCGTATAACGATTCCATTCGGCCACTAGCACTCCCACTACTCAGTGGAATGCTTCACACTCTACGTCACGATAACGAGGAGAACGGCGTGACTTCCTGCAAGATTATCATCGATTTACTTCGCTCCTTCAGAGCACTCACTGAGGAGCTTGTCTCCGAATTCATGGCCATACTTCAGGACGTCTTCCGAAACATAAAAGGTCTCGTAGAAGAAACGTTATCTGAAGACTCGGCCGTTTTGGACGTCAACATCGTCATGCCGAGCATTCGTAGTTTCAAGGTATTGGCCGAGATGGGCATGGTTGTCGTCACTTTCTCCCAAAGTCACCGTCCCTTGGTCGTGACTATGATCCAAACCACGCTAGGGCTTAACTTCGAAGTACTGGCCCTCGAGTCTCCTGCTCAGCACAAAGCTCGCGAAGATTACGAGGCAATGGGTTCCTACTGGGCCGGCATGGCCCCCACCATCAACAACGCGCATGCCTATGCTGACTTTATTACTGCTCAAATCAAGGTCAGTAGATAACACAATTCCTGAAGGGTAATGGCCGAAATTTTCTGTGTGATATAGATGGTCTCATATGTTGCCTACATCATTCGTGGCTTTGGAGAGCAATTCGACTCGTTCGGGGAACGTCTTATTCTATCTGCTCTCCGACTTCTGCAAGACCTGCCTGCTAATGGTATTCAAGCGCGCAAGGTACGTCAGATTGTAGCTTTAGCACATACTGCTTCCGATACTCTTGTAGGACCTCATGGTTGTGTTGCGTCACCTCATTGGAACACCACACCGCAAGGCTCTTTTACCACAGATCGATAAGTTGTTCAATGAACAAATCCTGCTTGGCAGCGGCGTCGGCAGCCGAGAGACGCTTCGGTATGCACTACGCGCTCCTCCCTTGCACCTCTTAACTCATGCGCCCAATATAGTCCATCCGCATATGCTGCAATTGCTGACCTGGTGCATCACCTGCGCACTGAGCTTTCAGCAGACCAGCTTGCACGCGTTGCGAAGCTGTATTCGGCGCTTATTCATAATCCTTATCTTGGGCATAACCTGCATACGCTGTTTGCCAAGATGATGTTTGGTCTTATAGAGAATATCACGACCAAAGATACTCCCCAAGGCGCGGCACGCATACTCGGTGCCATGTTCGAGACGTGCGTGGACAAAGTGGACGCGATGACGACTGTGCTGGACAATGCCCTTGAACGCTTGGAAAAAGCAAAGACCGGAGAGGAATCACCGTCACCAAGTTTGCTCATCGAGAAAGCACGTCCCGTCGCTGGTGCTGTATACGCGGTAGAGAAACCAGAGGAGGTGATACACGGTATGATCGTCTCGCATCGTTCTCTTACAAACAACGCTCAATATCCTCAGAGTGTCGGCTGCTGTTCCGTACACTGTTGCACGGTTTCCGGGTCTGCCTTGTCGGGCTGAAGAAATGCGACGCGCCTATTCCGGACGGTACACTGATCTTCCGTCTCTTCACGAGCTGCATCAAGTGCATGGCTCTATTCGACGCTGAGCCCAGAGAAGCAACCGAAGTTATGGACTGGTTCAGCTCGGTGCTCCTCGAAGTAAACTTGCACGTCTTTCAAGAAGTGTGGACGCACAAAATCGAGCTATTCTTTCAGGCGTCACAGAAGCGACCCTCCCTCCTTCACATATGCCAGATATTATTCAGCCGAGAGCCCGTCTCACCCACACTGGTTGCCATCGTGCTCCGTTTTTTGATTGACCGTCTACCTCTGCTGGGCGAGTATGATGACCAGACGGCTGTGGTTACCATCCGACTATTCAAGATGGCCTTCAGCGCTGTCACCACTTTCCCAGTCACCAATGAGCCGATACTGGCGTCACACCTTGCGAAGTTGATCATGGATTGCTTCCCTCTGGCGGCGAAGGCGACAAAGCCAACCAACTACTTCCATCTTCTCAGAGGTCTGTTCCGTGCAATCGGGGGCGGGGGTGGGAGGTTCGAACTCCTGTACAAAGAGGTCCTACCCCTGCTCCCAGAGATGCTTGAGAGCCTGAACCGTCAGCTCCTTGCTTCAGATGGATATAGCAGGGATATGATTGTGGAGCTCTGTCTCACGGTGCCGCTGCGCCTCACGCACCTTCTCCCCCATCTCTCGTATCTCATGCATCCTCTTGCGCTCGCGCTGCGCGGGACGCCTGAGCTCGTCTCACAAGGGTTGCGGACCCTCGAGCTGTGCATCGATAACCTCACTCCCGACTTCCTCGATCCTACCCTCAGTACAGTTTTACGTGAGCTCATGGAGGCACTCCATAGCCACTTGAAGCCTTTGCCCGCCAATCATCATCACGCACACACGACCATCCGCATTCTTGGTAAACTGGGAGGACGAAACCGACGATTGCTGAGCAAGGAGCCTCTGCTGGAGTACAAGCCGTTCTCTGAGCCCGCGAAAGTCACGCTATCATTCGGGGGAACAAGCCAGAAGGTGGAGTTGGACGCTATGTCAAGCCTAGCAGCGCGTACGTTGGCGAAAGCAGCGGCGCCTCACAGGCAGTATGCTTATACGTTCCTCGAGACATGTGTGACGTCGCTTTTGCATGAGGTTAGTTTCACACTCAACTGTGTTTTAAACCATCCGCTGAGATGTGTGTGCAGAACACGCACAACGAAGACCAATCTATGGTCTTCGTCAGGTGTCTGGAAGCTATTTTTGATGCGGTCTACATTTCTGAACTCAAGGATGATGCGCAGAAGTTCATCCGCGAGCTCTCGAAAGCGATCTTCGCCATGGAGATGCGAAAGAACGCAACCAAGGAGGCTGGGCTCAAACGTTATCCTAGTCCCCTGCTTTCGTCCTACTTGGATGCGATGCCGCGAGTCTTGGCCCGAGAGAACCAAGATGAGGCCAAAAGTGGGCAAGAGTTGGTAACGCTTATCATTCAAGATTTGGTGACCATGGGCAAAGAACACGGTGTAACACCTCTGGACATCGTCCCGACGCTTCATCAGTTTGCAAGTCGCTTCAGCGCCATATGTCTCGATGACTCGTGGGTACGAAAGAGCGCGGGATGCAGTGGTATTCGGATCATGACCTGCACTCCTGACTTGGGGGTGAAGTGGATCCATGATCGCGAGGTAGACCTCGTCCGCACTCTTCTCCACATCCTGAAGGATCTTCCCTATGATCTTCCACGAGATGTCGGCGATGTAGTAGATGTCCTGAAGCGAGTCCTCCGGGTGGGCAATGCCGACGCTGAAGCGCTTGCGGATACCACAATTACCTCGCGGACGAAGCTTGTCCATCTCATTGGCATCTTTTTCTCGGAACTCTCGAGCCCAAACCCTGTTGTTCGGCAAGCAGTGCAGACATGCATCAATCTCCTCGTTGAGCTCACTGGCAAATCTGCCTACGAACTCCTCCTGCCCCATCGGGATCGCATGCTAACCGCCATCTACACGAAACCGCTTCGCGCTCTCTCGTTCCCCATCCAAATCGGCATGATTGACGCCGTCCGGTTCTGCATTAGCCTCGACCCGCCACTCCCAGAACTCAATGACGAGCTTCTGAGGTTGTTGCATGAGACGCTAGCATTGGCAGATGCTGATGATCTGAATATCGGGCGAGTCAACCTTCGTCAAGGTGGCTTGGAAGT
>KN839835.1:2037385-2127803 GCA_000827185.1 Hydnomerulius pinastri MD-312
ATCGAAATCTCAGAGGCCTTCCTCAAACTCCGAGAACAAGCTCGTTGTCACTACCAGAAGCCCAACGATCTCTCAGCTGGCTTGGAAGTAATCAACAACACCAATCTGATGTACTTCTCCAACTCACAGAAGGCCGAGTTCTTTACCCTGAAGGGAATGTTCCATGCCAGAAGCAATCGCAATGAAGAGGCCAACCATGCATTCGGTCAGGCCGTACAGATGGACATGATGCAAGCGAAGGCTTGGGCGGAATGGGGCCGTTACAGCGATCGAATGTTCAAGGAGTTCCCCACCGATATGTCACACGCTGCCAATGCTGTCAGCTGCTACCTTCAAGCTGCGGGACAGTACAAGAATGGGAAGAGTCGCCCTCTGCTCACTCGCGTCCTTTGGCTTCTCAGCGTCGACGACGGAAATTTCACGATCTCTCGTGCCTTCGACACGTACAAAGGCGAGGCGGCGTTCTGGCACTGGATATCGTTGATCCCCCAGCTCTGCTTGTCCATCAACCAACGCGAGGTCAAGCAGGCGCGTTACATTCTCCTCAATCTTGCCAAGCTATTCCCCCAGGTAAGTGAGACTGAAGTACACTGACTCTTACTGACTAATCTTCGTAAAGGCTCTATTCTTCCCCCTGCGTACCACCAGAGAAGACATGGCATTCGTCAAGAAGCAAGCAGCTGCAGCCGCAGCCGCTCGCGCATTACATGCCAGCCAAGCCGTTGCAGCTAACGGAGTCAAACGTGATGGTGACCAGACCATGCAAGACGCGACCGCGGAAGTCGCAGGAGAAATTGCCAAGCGTGAGGCCGGCACAACAGAGGCCACCGGGAGCCAACAACAGGCCACCCAGCCATCTGCTACTCCTCATCCAGATGCATCCAGCTCGACACCTGCCACCGTGCCTCCACCTCTGCCCGCCTCCCATCCAGCGAACGACGTACAGCCCACATATACAGTTCGTCAGGCATGGGAGCATGTCGATGAGGTCGTTCAGATACTCAAAACGGCGTTCCCTCTCCTTATCCTCAGCATGGAGACTATGGTCGATCAGATACTGCAGAGATTCAAAGCCACCCCCGAAGAAGAGATATACCGACTCATTTGTATGCTCTTACAAGACGCCATCCAGGTAAGCTCCAGATCACTCTTGCAAGAGCGCTGAACTGAGCCCCCCTTCAGAACTACGTGATGAGGACGAACACCCCCGAGGATGACGGCCAGCTTGCACCGCATACAATCAGCAACATCACCAAGATGGCTACGAACTTGTCTGGCGCTGCCCGAGTACGTGAAAGATATATACATGACTTGCTGATTTTCTAACACAAAATCTCTGAGCAGAAGGAGTACGAAGAAGACTTTTTGAAGAGCAAGCCTACACACTACGAGTATATCCGCCGCCTGCAGCGATGGCGAGACCGTCAGGAGAAATATCTAGATTCACGACCTCGTATCCAGTCGCTCGATCTCTTGAGCCATTACCTGACCGAGTTCCAGTACGGCAAACTTGACGATATCGAGGTGCCTGGCCAGTACACTGAGGTGAGCAACCCATTAAAGGAGCGTTCGGTAAACGGGAGTTGATCCGCGCACATAGGACAAGGACAGCAATCAGAACTTCATCCACATCCAGAGGTTCGGTCCGAAGTTCGAGAATTGTCGGTCGCATGGATATTGCTGGAGGCGATTCACTGTCCACGGCAATGATCACTCCAGGACTTCATTCTCTGTGCAGCTTCCTTCCGGGCGTCATTGCCGTCGCGAAGAACGAGTGATGCAAGTGTTCCGCATGTTCAATGGGTGAGTTTCGTCTCGCGATTGCTGCGACGAGGAGGGTGTTGACAAGTGCATTTACAGCGCACTTGTGAGAAAGAAAGAGGCGCGCAAACGGAATCTCAACTTCCATATTCCAGCCGCCATATCCTGCAGTCCCAATCTCCGTTTGCTACAGAACGATTCTTCGTACGTGACGTTAGGAGACATTTACGACCGTCACTGCGAGGAGAATGGCATCACACGCGAGGACCCCATATTGGTCTCGGGAGAGAAGGTCAAGAGTGTCTTGTTGGATTTCAAGCAGTCCAATCAAAGAGCAGTACGTTGCGCATGTAGTCCTCGCATTCCTACTTTCTGATTCTTATGCCATTTTAGCCTGGCAAAGCGGAATACTTCACGCTGCGCAAAGACATCATGGACGAGGTTGTCACGAAGCTCGTGCCCGACGATGTGCTCACCAAGGTTAGTTTCCTGCCAGTGACAGTATGAAACCTAGTTAATGTCCTACCTCTATTATAGTACATGCTCAGTGTCATGGGCGGCCCTGCAGACCTCTGGAAGATGCGCAAACAATTCGCCTTGCAAATCGCTGCTACAAGCTTCATGACGTACGTTTTCTGCCTCACGAGCAGATCTCCATCTCGGTTCCACGTGTCTCGATCGACTGGGCGGATTGCAATGAGTGAACTCTTGCCCGGTGTTGCAAGTCAAGCGCCTGTCTTTGCTTCAAACGATGCTGTACCGTTCCGATTCACCCCCAACATGCAAAGGTTCCTTGGGTCTATATTTACAGAAGGCCTTCTTACTTCTGGCATCATGGTCATTGGAAGGTGCCTTACTGAACCTGACGTGAGTCTTTATCTTTGGTTCTACGACGAGACAGCGTCGTTGACACGTGTATGCAGTTTGGCTTGGAGCAGCAGCTGTGCTTGTTTGCTCGTGACGAAGTCATGACTTGGCTCCATGGCAGAGGCCAACCATGGACATTCGATATCTCCTTCCGCACCAACTGCGCCGCCAATATCGACGGCGTCGTCAAACGTGCTGAAGTTATGGCGTGCAAGCTCGAACGCGACCAAGTGAGGAGGCATCCTTCCCAATTATACCCGCGTATGGTCTTGCTTACGACCTTATCCGACAGATTCACGGGCTGTCCACTCCTCCAACCGTCCCTGTCGTACAGACAGTCACGAACCTCATTTCAACCGCCACGAATCCCGTTCAACTCATGAGAATGTCGGAAATCTATCATCCTTGGTTCTAGAAATTTGACTGCAGTCTCTCGCTACTAGTTAGGTTAGGTATCCCAAAATGTATCATCACATTACACATCTTGTATCTCTAGACATGACACAAACGGGACAATGATATTTGTATATATGCACGACGGTGGTGAAACGAAGGAGAAAGCCGCGGTTAAGAACGCGTGCTTCGCACGAATCCTTCGGTTTGGCGGAAGGTGTTGATGTGAACTTCGCTCTCTACCATCATCTGAGAGGGCGGTGGTCAGGACTGTGGAGAGTACAACGAGAGCATAAATCCGAAAGCCTCACCTCCTCGGCCATCTGATAAATATCACTCCCCGGTCGATTATACATCATGGCATTCGCAAACATCAGATAGACATCTCTCTGAAACTCCAGCGAATTCGAAATGACCCCATCCTTAACCCTCGCTTTGATAGTCTTGAGATCCATGGGCCTTTTAATGATTTCGTGATAATCGGGGGCTTCGGAGTTTTTGATGGGGTTGTGGAAGATGTTGCCGTTGCGATGTTGAGAAATTTGGGAATGGAGCATTGAGATTACTGCTTGGAAGCGTTTGTTGGGGAGCGAGGGTGGAGTTTGTTGATGGGAGGTTGGGTCAGTGCTAGTTGTGCCGCGGCGACGGGAGGAGGAACCGGCTGTGGGACCTTACTCACGAATGTCAGTAAGTGGGGTGTGCTAGCATGTTGAGAGAACCATACCTTGTTCCTCGACATCTGTCGACATAAATTCTTCACGAGGTCTTTTCTTGTCGCGTAGACTTTCGAGATTCTCGGCGTCTAGTGCCTTACGTTTGCCTGCTGAGCGAGAACTGTGTCAGACGCGTCGTGGACCACCCCAAAAGAAAGCCAGACCTTCGCGTTGTTGTGCAGTCTCCGGGCTGGCAGATGGTTCACGTTCTTTGGGAGTTGCAGCTTCGTCGACGTCCATCTTGGTGGTGTCCTGGCTCTCATCGACTTGAACGTCTGCTTCTTCCGCAGTTTCCTCCTCCTGAGTTGTTTCCTCCGGAGATGGTTGGGTCGTATCAGCAGGGGAGGGCTCTGGCATTTCCTCGTCGGCCTCCTCAACGGCGGGAATAGCTTCTGCATCCTCATTGTCGATCACAGTTTCGTCTGGTTCTTGTGCCGGGGGGCTGAGTGTTAACTCTTCCACGGTAAGTTGCTCAGCAGGATCCTCGGCAGCTTCCGCGTCTATGTCTCCTGCTTCAGACGGTTGTGTCGAAGGTTCTTGCGCGTCAGCTGGGACGGGGTCCTGTTCGACAATGTCTTCCTCTTGAGGTTGGACCGCCTGTGAGAAGATAGGAATTGGCACGGGAGACAGTGAGTGAGCTAAGATGCGCAAAGCCTACCTCGACATCTTCAGCAGGTGGCGAATGTGCCTCTGTCAGGTCAATGACAGGCTCATCTTCTCCAGAGAGCTTAGCCTTGATTCTGTCATCCCAAGCACCGCTTCGTATCTCGTCGATCTCTGCGACGATGCGTCTAATCAACCTTGGATTAGCAGGGAAACTGGTCTCATAGAATGCGTCAGTACTTGAACTCGACTTCCTCTGCAGCGATCAAGTCGCGTAGTTCGAGGAGACGCGCAGAGTAGTGGCGTTGGGCCAGTTTCAAATTGAGAGGGGCTGTCGATGCACCGAAGTCAGCATCCATGTTGCGCTGTGGGAGAGAAGAGAATTCACCATGCGATAGGTTGTTAGCTTCTGGGCTGGAGTATTACTTATTGAGCGAATGATGCAGGCTTAGGAGGTTCTCCAATGTGATTCTCACCATTCAAGCGAAGCTTCACTCATGAGACGAGTGTAATTCTGGTGACAGGACTGAAATTACAGCAGAAGGTCTGAGTAGTCTATACAAGTTGAGAGCGTAAGTAGATGCTAACTTGCGGCGTGAAGAAGTTTTTCGGTCGTGCCAAAGAAGGGTGTTGCGATAGCACTTTGGAAACTGACTGCCAGGCGACAGCGCCATGTTCATACACGGCCTGTGCGAGGATGAGACATTCGAGGGTGGAGAGGGGCGAATCTTGGGGTTCCATCGTGCCCGGGGATTGGATGGAGTCAGTTGCCACCAGAGTGTCGTGCGTCGTGTTGAGCGCGTGCCTTTCCTTTCCTTCCAAGTTCCAAACGGAGCTGTACGTGATGACGACCGCCTCGATATCAGACCGCATCACAAACCCGGTCCAAGTCATAACGCCAACCCCAAATACATCCGCGACATGATCTGGGGTTCATAAGAATTTCCCTTCACGCAATTCCGTCGGCAGGTGTCGCGTTTTGTGCAGAATCTTACCTAATTGGGCTCGCTCTGGACTCAAAAACCAAGCTATTCGGTCGCCGATCGCATGCGGGATTAAATGTGGATCACCCGGGGTTATCCGAGGTCATTTTGGATTCACAGGCAACGGAATTACTTCCTAAATAGGCATATTTTCGGTGGTGCTGAGGAGACGTCACCCCATTTAAGAGGTGTTGAATTGCTGCGCCTCTTTCCCCGCCTTTCCTTCGCCCACGATGTTGCTCTCAGCTTTCGCCAGTACTCTGTTGCTCCTTCCTTTCGCCTCTGCAGGCGTGCACAAGCTCAAATTGCAGAAGATTCCCCAAGTTGCACCAGGCCATGCCTTGGAGACCGCTTACCTCGCTGAGAAGTACGGTGTTCAATCACCTTACCAACAGCTCCCTCTTATGGGTGCTGGTGGCGCAGGCCGTACTGTAAGGCCCCGCCCAGATGATGATCTCTTCTGGGCACAGGAGGACTTGCTCAACGGAGGCCACAATGTCCCTCTTTCAAGTAAGGCGTCACGTAACTGTTGTCACCTGTCATTAACTCCGTCGTGTAGACTTCATGAACGCCCAGTACTTCTCGGAGATCACCCTCGGTACACCCCCTCAGTCTTTCAAGGTCATCCTTGATACTGGGTAAGAAACTTTTGGTTTTGCGGTCTCTAATTGTTGACCTTTCCCTGTAGTTCAAGCAACTTGTGGGTACCCAGCTCGCAGTGCTCGTCCATTGCATGCTTCTTGCACGCAAAGTATGAGTCGAGCAGCTCGTCCACATACAAGGCCAACGGCTCGGACTTCTCTATCCAGTATGGGTCTGGCTCCATGGAGGGCTTCGTCTCTCAGGACAAGCTCACCATTGGTGACCTCACAATCCGCCATCAAGATTTCGCTGAGGCCACCAAGGAGCCCGGACTTGCTTTTGCTTTCGGAAAGTGAGTAGCACTTCTCTTTGGATATAGTCTGGTGTTAACGCATTATAGGTTCGACGGTATCCTCGGTCTCGGTTATGATACCATCTCAGTGAACGGTATCGTCCCACCCTTCTACAGTATGATCAACGAGGGTCTACTCGATGAGCCCGTGTTCTCCTTCCGCATTGGTTCATCGGAGGAAGATGGAGGTGAAGCTGTCTTTGGTGGAGTTGATCACTCTGCCTACACCGGCAGTATCGAGTATGCCCCAGTCCGCCGCAAGGCGTACTGGGAAGTTGAGCTCGAGAAGGTCTCATTTGGAGATGACTTCCTTGAGCTCGAGAACACCGGTGCCGCCATCGACACTGGTAAGTCAAGGACACAAATATCGTTTGGTTTCCACGCTCACTCGTTGTCTAGGTACCTCTTTGATTGCTCTTCCCACCGACGTTGCGGAGATGCTCAACACGCAAATCGGTGCCAAGAAATCTTGGAACGGCCAATACACCGTTGATTGCCAGACTGTCAACTCCCTTCCTGATCTGTCGTTCTACTTCAACGGCAAGGCATATCCGTTGAAGGGCAGCGACTACGTCCTCAATGTCCAAGGCACCTGTATCTCTGCCTTCACTGGCTTGGACATCAACCTCCCCGGTGGTTCTCTCTGGATCATTGGTAAGTAGTAGTCGCACGAGTTCAAGTGTAGATGCTAACATCCTTTGTAGGTGATGTCTTCCTCAGGCGCTACTTTACGGTTTACGACCTTGGCAACAACGCCGTCGGCTTCGCTCCTGCTGCATGATCTTTCTTTGAATACCACGATTCATTCGAGTGTCATGCGGGATGCCTTGAATCTACGCTGTGCTTGATCTACTGGATATTAGAAGCCACGTAGAGATTGTTTTGTGGGAAGAATGGCTCCTGTTCTGTCTGCCAATTTCCATCACTTGCTTACCGTACTGCTTTCTTATGAATCTGTATTATAATACGAGTTATTGACTCATGGAAAACCCATAAGACGCGTGAGGTAAATGTTATATGAGGCCATAGTCGAATGACATCAGAATGGTCGTGTTGTTTATGCATTGCGGCTCATCGTTGAGGTAGCCACTTTCACCTGCACGAAACCAATCTGACGCCAACTGCCTCTCAATCTCAATCCCGGCTACCAATTGATAACCCATACATGAGATTTATCTGCAATGGATGTCGATGATCTCTCTGAATCCTCGGGCTCATCCTCTGGCTCAACCTACCAGGTTCAATTAGGCCCATCACGATCAACTTCACATGCCTCGATAGCCGAGGCACTCCCTTCTACAGCCAGAACACAAGGCTGGAAACGGCGAAAACTCAGCAACATTTGGGCTGGGCGACTGGACCGAGTGAACGTGCTTGGAAATAACGATTACGGGCACACAGGGTACGTTCACCGCGCGCACACTTGCTACCATCAGGATCCCTTAGTATCTAGCATCTTGATCTTGGCTATCTATACAGATGCGTAAATGCCCTTAGCTGGGCGCGTAATGGCGAGCTGCTCATCAGCAGTGGTGATGACCAGGAGTGCGTCTTTAGGCAACATGCCGCTTCTTGTCCCAGTATTCTGATATAGCAGGCCCCAGTTTACGGGTGTGGCGCATGGACCCCTCGTTCGACCCAAAGAACGAGTATCCGTTCGCTTGCCAGAGTGTGATACGCACCGGTCACACCGCGAATGTTTTCAATGCACAGATGCTACCGTCGTCAACGCGAATGTGAGCCGTCGAACCTTACAGTCCAGGCTAATCATAACATGCTCATGAAACATATCGCAGAGCAACTGTTGCAGGCGACAACCAGGTTCGCGTCTTCGATGTCGGCGAAGCTGCTGGTCGCTCCCCCACGGGCAACGAAATGAACTATACAACCCGACAAGCATGCACCCGCGTCTTCCGCTGTCACACCCGCCGAACGAAACGCATCATCACGGAAGACAGCCCGGATTTCTTTTTGACCGTATCCGAAGTTTGTGCTAGTTTCAACATTAGAGGTTCTCAATGCTGAGAGCTTTTTAGGACGGAGAAGTTCGTCAACATGATCTCAGGACGTCGCATTCGTGTAGGAATGGAGGTTGCCCCGCGCCTCTTGTGAAGCTTCCGCATGAGCTGTCGACAATTGCGCTCTCGCCGCTTACCCCATACCAATTCGTAGTTGGCGGAGAGTCCCCCTTCGTGCGTACTACCCTTTCACGTCACTGAGTTCATACTGATCTGAAACTTTGATCTGTCGGGTGCACGTTAAGGCTCATCTCTTTGATCGACGTCATGTCGGACGTTATCTACGGGAGGAATGGGGCATGTCGCCCTCTGCCGATGACCCGACGACGTGTGTCCGTCGGTTTTCGAGAGGTTCTCGCGCACCGGGGGAGGCGAAGAGGTACGAACATATCACAGGTGCAAAGATGTCGGCTTGGAATGGACATGAGGTATGCGTATATGTGCATCAATTGCCTCTTCTCGGACTAATCTCCATTATTATGCAGGTCCTCTTATGTGAGTTGGATTTCAGTGCATTCGTTTTATCTCGTTCACAGGAGAGTACTCTAGCATACAGCTTACATGGGGTGTATCTGTATTCCACCCGAGACGAACCAGGTACGAATGCGATGGTCGAGAAGTCGTCCATTTTACCTCCGAATGCGAAGCGGCGAAAATACAGCAATGAGAGGTCGTCATCACCGGCTTTGGATGTGAACATGATGACAGACGACGATTGGGACAATGTCCCTACTCCACGTCCGGGTGATCTTCCTGGCGACCCTCGCGAAGACGAAGATATGATGGACGCCGATGACGAGGCTGTCAATAGTGACGAACCAGATATAGACGAGGAAGATTCAGATGCGAACGATGGGGGTACCGCTGTTGAAGTTCACGGTGACGCCCCTGTCATCTATCCGCGAATGCGATTTACTGGACATTGCAATGTCGAGACTGTCAAGGATGGTGAGTCGTGCTAAGACATGCGTGCATGGATGTTGCTCAGCCAAGAATTCTTTCGCAGTCAACTTCCTGGGCCCTTATGACGAATATGTGACCTCGGGCTCCGATGACGGGAACTTTTTCATCTGGAACAAATCATCTGGCGAACTTGTTGATGTCCTCGAAGGCGATGACAGCGTGGTGAACGTCATTGAGGGGCATCCAACTCTACCATTGGTTGCTGTCAGCGGTATCGACACAACCATTAAAGTGAGCAGCTTTCCAGGAACTATCTCAGATAAAGGGGTGGCTGATCCTTGGCCACGCAGTTGTTTGCTCCTGCACGGGGTACGACAACGTATTCGAAACTTTCGAACGCACCGTCGATCATCAGACGCAACGCTCGTGCTTCGAGGGCAGGGACGCATCATGCTGCTGATATGCAACTCGCCCATTTTGTTGTGCACTATGACCGTGCATTACAGGCGCTGCGGAGTGCTGGCCCGGAGAGTGAGGGAGCGGTTGATCCCGAAGCTCGGATAGCGCAATGCATAAATCAATAAAATTACGATTAACTATCACGTAGTCCTGTACGATGTATCAAAAGCTGTATCTACTATGTAGAAGGATTTTGTCTGGCGTGGAAGGGCAATCTCAGCGGCGAGTTGCTGGTGACAAGTTTTCTGCCACGAAATCGATCGTGACCTCGCCGAACTCGGTTTTTCGCAACATGCGACTTGAACTTATGATACATGTACAAGTCTCACTCCCAAGGTACAACTAGCAATTGTCACCGCCGCCAGTTGCACAGTTAGTTCATTTATCTGGGCTGGCGGTTTATCTGCTTGCCGGGTTCTGGTTTGATGTTGAGTATTTCGTGCGTGTTTGGGGAGTTATAGGCGTCACTTTTTTGACAACCGCCCACCACCTCACGACATAGTGCACTGGCCTGCACGCCGTGGCACACGATCAAGACCAAGACCAAGGCCCCTCAGGACATAGAAAACCTGAATATAAGTACTGGTATGCTTGTAAATCCCTGCTGAAGCTGTCTTTTCGCCGTTATGTAAGTTGTCCTTTGCGTTTTGTGGTTCCTGCGACCAAAGTTCTTGCTGATCACCTCTCCCTGCTGCTCTTCGTGTCTGTTGCTCACAAATTTGTGTTTGCCAGCACGTCTCTATTGCTCTCAGTTCTACTCTTGCTGTCTGTGTGTGTGATTTGAGCGTTTGCTTGCCATCAATCGCTGAGGTGCTCGATCTGCTTGTCCTCAACCACAAGGGGGACCCTTTTTCACTCGCTCGAGCCAACACGTCACTTTTCTGTTTCAACTCTTCATCTCACACTCTTCCGCTCCACTTCAACGCAAGGACCAGCACAGGCTTTTGCTCATGCACTCTTCTCACAACAGATCTAGGCGTAAGCGTGGCAAAAATGTTAACAACAACAACGACGACGACGGCGGGTTGGTTCACATGGGAGTCTCACGGGCGGATGATGGCCAGACAGACGCTTACACCCGTCCACGTCCTCAAGGATCCCAACCACAAAAACAACAACCCGTGGATAGCTACATCCCATCGTCCCGGTTGAACGCAACTTATCACAACTTCAGCAGGGACGGCCCTTCGTCCCATGTTGACTCACAGGATCGTTTTTACCCGCACTCGTCGGATGCTCATCATGGTGGTGGCAGAGACGGCTATGATACTGCTGATTCGAGAGATGGTGATCATTGGGTGTCTCATGATACACCCTATAAGGGTGGTAATAGGGAGTGGGCGACGAAAGACCTTGACAAGGGCTTCTCAGCTGTGCACCGTGTCGAGTCACAAGGCTGGGGAACGTCTGGAAATCATGAAGAAGGGGGCGCATGGCGCCCACCACCGTCGCCGGAATGGCGGAGAGGGGATCCAGAAGAAGACCGCGGCAATGGGCGGGACAACAAACATGACAAGGACGCTCGCGCTCTCGGAAATCGTCGGTTTCAAAGTGATAATGGTTGGGAATCGCGAAAGCGTGACCGAAACCAGAACCGAAGACCTCCAGATAGTCAAGATGAGGGCCCTGCTTCGAAGGAGGACCGGTCCTGGGAGCCTGGACCGGGTTGGCAGTCTCGTGGCGGGGACCAAGGGAACCGCAATCAACGAGGCCGCAACGGGCAAGGCAAAAACAAGGGGAAGAAGAATAATCGAGAACGGCAACGCCAGCGGCCGGAAAAGGAGCCTCAACGAGAACGCGATCGGGGCTGGGACCGAGAACGGCGCACCGACGACGATAATTTGAACAAGTAAGTGTCCTTTTATCATGCGTCGTATATGCGGTTTTTTTGAATGTCAACTCTACAGCTGGCAACGAAGGGAGTTTCATCCGCTACCTCCTAAGCCTACACGTAGTCCTGTCAAACGGGTTTCTTCTCCCTCCCGGTCGCGATCTCGAACACCTGACTCGGTCTACTCCCGGCGGTCCTCTAGGGGCCGCTCACGCTCCCGGTCGTTTTCACCTCGACCGGAGCCTCGGCACTCTAGCCCTCCACGACCTCGCAGTCGAACACCGCCTGGCAAAGGGTGGGGGGCCAACCGGTCAAGGTCCCCCGCATCATCATATCGAAGCTATTCGGGCCGAGCACCACCTCGCCGAAGGAGTGTCTCCTCTTTGTCTTCCTACAGCAGAAGCCGGAGCAGAAGCTCTAGCCGAAGCCCTGACGACCGCCCAAGAGCAAAACACCGTTTACCGCCTGCAACGTCTATCAGAGATATATCGCTATCGATATCCAAATCTACTCTACAGCAACGCTCAAATCTCCTCAACGACCAACACCCTGAGCAAGGTCGTAATGGTAAAGCACAAGCCAACGGGAAACATTGGGTGGGTTTGCTGGCCATCCATATTCAGGTTCACGACTCACATCGCATACAGGACCATCGCCCACCTTCGCCGAGCGCTGAACGCCAAGCCACCGAGCGGATGCCCCCACCATCCGATCTTCCTCCTCCGACCTCAATATCTCGTCCCCAGGACACCAGTCCCAGGCTATCGCCAACATCCTTACGACCGGATGCTGGCAGTCCCACTAGAGGACGGCCTGGGTCCGCCAAGTCTGCGGGCTTTAAACCCATTGGACTCGCTAGCTCATCTGTCAAAATGTTCTTCCCTCGTGACGACGACGAACCAGAGGACTGGGTGCCGCCTGTGCGCCACGAGCTTCCCGCACGACCAGAAATCCCTTCTAAGCGCACCCGTGAAGATTTAGGAACAGACCAAGACGAAGAGTCCCCCCAGCCCAGTCGAAGATCCCATGAGCTTCCTGTGCGCCTGCAAGTGGCCACCTCTGTGCCTAAAGAAGCCATTATTGAGCCTCAACCACCGCCTTCACCAGCTATCCGTGATGCTTCGAAAGTGCCACCATCGCCCAAAGCCAATGAGAGTGTTGCAGTTACCCCTGCACAGCAGCCGCGACCTACGGAGGTAGAGGTCGATGGTGTCACCCGACCGTCGTCTCCAAGTACAACATCGCGGAAGGACTTGTATGCGATCGTTAGCCAGGTCGGCGAAGGAACATTTGGGAAGGTCTACAAAGCCCGGAACACCATCACCAATGTTCATGTTGCACTGAAGAGAATACGCATGGAGGCGGAAAGGGAAGGATTCCCTGTCACTGCCATGCGGGAGATCAAACTTCTTCAATCACTACGACATGACAATGTCGTCCGCCTCTATGAAATGATGGTATCAAATGGTGAGTTATCCCAACCAGCGATTCGGTAACGCCACTCATATTCGTGCAGGATCTGTGTTCATGGTATTCGAGTACATGGATCACGACCTCACTGGTGTCCTCTCCCAAACACAGTTCTCGTTCTCCGAAGCGAACCTGAAATCCCTTTGCAGTCAAATGCTATCTGGCCTCGCATATCTCCATCACAAGGGGGTTATCCATAGGGACATCAAGGGCTCAAACATCCTCATCAACAACAGGGGCGAACTCAAGCTTGCTGATTTCGGTCTCGCGCGGTTCTATCAGAAGCGGAGACGGAGCGACTATACTAATCGGGTGATCACACTGTGGTATAGGCCTCCTGAACTTCTCTTTGGCGCGACGGTGTATGGGCCTGAGGTCGATATGTGGAGTGCTGGGTATGTAGGTCTTCTGTTGAAAAAAGTACTTGACTGATTCTTTCTCCAGGTGTATCATGCTCGAGCTGTTCACGAAGAAGCCGATCTTCCAGGGTAATGACGAGATTCACCAGCTCGATGTTATTTACCGCATCTTCGGCACTCCCACGCCCGAGCGGTGGCCGGGTATCACAGAACTCCCCTGGTATGAGCTTGTGAAACCAAAGGACGTCATCCAGGACCACTTCAGGGAACTCTTCCAGAGGTGAGCTATGCAGTCTTCGGAGTGACAGCCATACTAAATTGGATTTTCTAGATGGCTATCCCCTGCGGCTCTTGACCTGGCGGAACAACTATTAACGTATGACCCCTCCAAACGGGTCACGGCCTTGCAAGCTCTCGAAGCACCGTATTTCAAGGAGGAATTGCCCCCACCGGAGCTCCCCATTGGGTAAGCACTTTCTCTTCGCGTCCTTCAGGGTTGCTCACATATCTCTCCAGGCTGTCTTCATTGGAGGGCGAGTGGCATGAGCTCGAGACTAAGCGCGAGCGCGCCAAGAAGCGACGTAAATTAGAAAGTACTATGCAGCAACATCCTGTTTAATATTCACTCAATGCCTGGACTGTATACATCTTCTTACACTATGTCTTTGAAACGACAAAAACATCCCCTCATGCGACCGCTGGCGATTGGATGAGCCCTTTGACCGCTAAATGTTGAACAATTGTCTCGACCTGCTATTCGTCAGCATGGATAGAAAATGCAAAGACTGCGGGGACTTGCATTTGCCGTGGTGGTCCGTATTTGCATGTCCCATTTCTTCGTGAAGGGGGCACCTGTGTCCTCGGTAGTCTGTTCAACATCACCAAGGCCCCCTGCTTTTCCTTGAGCATCGTCTTCCTCTTTTCCTCCCTCGAACCAGATGAGCTTATCCACTTGATCGATCGAACCCTTTAATCGACCTTGTTCGATCATCTTCCTTGCCATCGTCTCTGCAGCGCTAGGTGCCAAGTCCAACAAAGCACCCAAACCACGGAATGTGATATTATTGTATATTTTTGAGCTCGCCAGAAGGTTGTGCTCCAGTACAGCACGATCAAGGACAGTCGATGGTCCTTTACGCGTGCTTGTGGAAGGATCGGAGTCGTCATCGTCGACGCTTGCTGCAAGGCGGTCATTAGGTGATATGGCGATCTTGGCAAGCTGGTGGGGCCTAAGTTTCTCTTCGAAGCTTTTGATTTCTGATGGGCGGAGGATGTGATCGAGGAACATCTTCGAGAGGATGTTGTATGATGGGAGGTCAGATGAACGTTCGTCCCGGTATAAAGAAGCTAAGACGCGAGACCGATTAGGGCCAGCGGGTGCAAGGACGGCGCAAGTGACCGCGTTGGATCTAATTTCATTTGTTTAGTTTACACTATGCACAGAGCGAATGTCGCTGTCGATTACTTACAGAATCTCTTTCCGCTCTTCTTCGTCGATCTCGGCCGACCAGGAGAGCTCGTGGTACCTCATCGCAGCTTCAAGAAATTTACGAGCGTAGTCGCTGATTCGTGCTTGACATAGCTTGAATTGAAGCTGAGTTTCCCTATCGGTCGTGGAGTTGGAGAGGGATGCTGCGCGGTTGTAGTATGTCTCGGCTTGTACGGAGTCTTCGTCCTCTAGTAACAGTCGGACTATACGAATGTATACACGGAATTTCTCTTCGTCCGGCAGTGATCTATTTTAGATTATCTGAGCTTCACAAAGATAGGGTTTACCAGGGGACAACATACCGCGAGCCGGAGTCTAAGGAGATGCCCATAAGCACGCGTGCAGCTTCGGTCCATTCCTCTTCAGCTTCGAGGAGATCTGCAAGTTGGAATCTAAGAGAGTTCACCTGGGGTAGTTGCAGTTCTTGCGTCACATTTACGCTCATCTACGAGAGAGAATATAACTCACCTGCACCTCGTAACTGGCAATACGAGGCTGAAGAGTGGCAAGCGTGTCTTCGACGATTCGCTTGCGCAGGTCATGGTCACTGATAGCTCCCGCTCCGATGCTCGCGACAAGCTCGGAGAGGACTTGTCTGCCAACTACAAAACCGACGCTCTCCTGATTGACCACTGTGTCTACAAGGACATGGAGATCGGCGGGTATGGACGCCTGATCAGGCCGTGCAAGGGTTTCTGAAACGAGGGCCAGATAACCAGGGGTTTTGTCCTTTTGAGAAAGGGTGGCTAGCTGTGATAGTTTTGCCTCCATCGCACAGACTTACAGCCTGTCAGCTACTGATAAGGTCGGACTTGGATCGGTTTCGCGCCACTGATACAGCGACTCGTTCAACGCCACAGGCGAGGAGATAGCAATTCGCTGTAATTCGATGTCAAATGCTTCCGTTCCGCGCTTGCCACGTGCGTCACGTTTATCACTGCAGTTCTTTCAGCTCTTTGCCTTCTTCGTCGCGCGACACGACGAGCTCGATACTCGCGATACGAATTTCGAACGCCTCAGTGAACCACATTGGATGCACAGCTCTTGTGCATGATCAGCGAGGCGAGCCTGGCGTATGAAGCTTGACGCCCAGGTCCTGTCAGCACGGGAATCCGATTGATTTCTCATCTGCCAGTAAGCCTCCATCAAAACTCACAGCTATCCACAGATTATCGGTCAAAGATGAGGCGGCCTCTCCCGCCGCCCTGCTCCATCAGCTCGGAATTGGGAACCTAATGGACATGCCGGTCCCTCCGCTGTGAACTAGCTCTCACCGCCCCCACGAAATAGCGGGTGTTTTTAGATCATTGGACACGGTCGTCGTGGTGATTTACACAGTCAATATGTGATCCAATCGCAGTTCTTGTCATCAGAGACCGCTGAGAATTGCTCTTCTCCTTCCTCTCATAGCCTCGTGCTGCAGGCAGCATACTTATACTCTTCCTTCCCTCATCAAAAGGTTTGCCCACGCTTCTGACCCGTCCTTGCTGCTAGCCAGCTCTCTAGACATCCTCGTCGATTTTGTTGACCGCAGGCAGGCTTCGCGGTCGCGAACAGTCCACCTTTACTTCCCAGCGTATCTATTGCTCCAGGAGCTTTAAATTATGTCTAATTTGGCAGGTCATCAATACCATACGATGCCCGCGGTGCAATCCCTCCGGCATCTGGCTCCTCTTAGTCCCCCAGAAACGGATCAAGAATCCTACCACACTCACCACGGAGCATCTTCGTTCTTGGGTGCGGGAGTTGAGTTAGACGGGAATGCGTACGCTGGTCATTCACTGGGTGCTACTCCTGAGCGCTCTAGACTCCAGCCTCGAAGAACATCTACGCTATCATATCAAAATTCAAATGCAAGGGACCTTCGTGACCGCAGCCATGCACGGAGTTCAAGAAACTTGGTAGTGGTTATTCCGCCTCCTGACTTCCCTCTCGACCAGGGTCAGCTTGGCAACGTCCTCTCAATGGGACCGCGTCACCGGCTGTCTCAAGGCATCCTGATGCCCCTGTTTCCTTCCGTGAGTAGGGCCACTCCGCGTTCAGATGAGAGGCCTCATTCTTCCACAGATGTATAGTCAGCTCAATGCCATAGCGCGAGAGTACAACTTTCCGAGCACCGTCGGTCTTTGCCTATATTTCCATATCACCGAAAATGGCATCACAATGACGCCCCGCATCTCTGATGATTCCTGGCAATATCTGTTCGGCCACTTGTTCGAAGCGCGCTCGCCTGCTGGCGGCCACCAGTTGCCTATTGGCGGCAGCATCGAGTTCGACATTGATTTGAACAAGGCTCGATGGTTTGATGCGTGGGTCTCTGGAACTATGCGAGACATAGATCCTCCAATTCCTCTACCCGCGCCTTCCCGAAGCTCGTCCGCTCATCACTGGCGAGGAGACAGTCGAACTACAAACGCAGAAGACCAGCAGGCAGCTGACGAGCGATACGATATCTCTGGCTCTCAGACGTTAGCAACTAACTCTAGGCCAGCCACGCTCCGCCATTTGCCAAAGAAGCTTTCACTTGTGGATCGACTCGAATCCCAAGCTCAAAATGTCGCACCGAGATCACACATTCTCCCCGATTCACCTCCTATGACGCAAACCGCTCATGCTCTGTCGCCCATCCCGCAGTCCGCAATTCCCCAAACTGCCAAAGCCGAACTTGAGCGTCGCGTCAATTGGTGGAGAGCGAATGCGCAGCTGGATCCGGCTTCAATGGCTGAAGCTTACCAACCAGTGCCAGATTCTGCCGTAGCTGTGACCATGGCGGTCATGGATGAGTATGCACTCGAGCGTGAGATACGCGAGGAAATCAATCTAGCAGACTACACCTGGTCGGTGACGTCTGCAGGTCCTCCTAGTCCTGCTCCGGAATCCCCCCTGTCACCCTACCGCCTTCCGTCTGTGCATATTGATCGTCGTGCGAATGGTTCTGTACCTTTGACCCCGTCGACTGCTACTAGTTGGGGTCCTCCCGATGAAGATTGGTACTCGGTCGTCTCAAGTATCTCTCGTCTTCCTTCGCCTGATCTTGGGGAACGGATGATTGAGGATACTGAGGCTCCAAGGAGAAAAGCAGTATGGGGAACTTCGTTTGGCTGGCGTTTTGCGTCGACATGGCAGAAGGTCTACCCCTATGCTGTTGAGCAAGCGAAGTCCGCGGTTCGGGTTCAGCTGCCAAGTGGTGGTCTTACCCCTCAATATCCCAACCTGGTCATTTGTAAGTCGTTAATACGTTGACGGATGACAGTGTTTGCTTAACTTGACTTCCCTAGACCCAGCTGCGTACCCTCATCTATCCATCTATCCATCTCTCGTCTTGGAAGATCTCAAGTCCTTTGGTCGACCGACCTGGGGAAGCTCTTTTGGTTGGCAGAGACAAACCACTTGGCGTAAGGTTTGGCCATACTCGACTGAGACTGCACCAGCCCCTGTACCTGTCCGACTCCTTGGCTCTGGAAAATTGGGATCCAACTACCCCAACTTGTGCATATGTAAGTCAAAGCTCTTCGTGAGCCTACGTGGCAGCTGACAAAGAAATATCGAACTCAAGATCCTGCGGCGTATCCTCACTTCGACATCTACCCTGCATGCGGTATCGCAGTGAATACGTTAGAACCTGTCTCCGTCGTGCTCAAAGGATCAAGTGGCTTGGTTTCGCACTACCCCAATTTGGTGATATGTACGCAAATGCGGATCTGTCATTCCTGCAAAGACTGACAGGTCGATTTAGACCCTGCTGCATATCCGCACTTCGAGATCTACCCTCTGGCTATCAACGCGCCAAATGTGATGGAGTCGAGTCCGGTCAGTATACGCTTGTATGGAACCGGCGGCTTATCGTCGTTGTACCCCAACATTGTCATCTGTGAGGGCAACTTTCGGATGGATATGCTCTTCATTTCTGACTCTGGAGACAGATCCTGCCGTTTATCCCAACTTTGACATATATCCTGCATGCGCCATTGAGGAGAACAGGTGGGAGCCTGTAACCGTCACGCTCAAAGGACTCGGTGGCTTGGTTCCTCATTATCCCAATTTGGTGACATGTATGTGCACTCATATCGACATTCTTGCACGTACTGACAAGTAGTACAGACCCTGCTGCCTACCCGCATCTCGAGATCTATCCCCCAGCTACTAACGGCCTGAAGGCAAAGGAATCGGGCAAGGCGACTGTACGGCTGTATGCGTCCGACAGCATATTATCGGTGTACCCTAATGTTGTCATTTGTGGGTGAAGTTTACGGGGGCCTGATGTTATAGACGCTAAGCCTGTCTTTTTAGACCCTGCGGTTTACCCTCACTTGGACCTGTATCCTGCTGCGATGATCATCACCGACACGATCTTGCAGAAGCAACTTAGTGCTCACCTGGTCAATGCAAGCGGTCTTGCATCCCATTATCCCAACTTGGTTATTTGTGAGATACCACCCTCGTTTTTAGGACAACATGGGCTGACCATCACACAGACCCGGCCGCCTACCCTAATATGGACATCTATCCTACGCGGGAGTCGGTGAGCGCATTGATATTGCTCAATGTCGACTGCAATCACTCATTGTGGATTAGAGGAAAGCTAAAGCTTCCAATGCTGTCTGGGGAACTTCATTTGGATGGCAGGCAGCGAAGACGTGGCTTAAAGTCTATCCTTTGAATGCTGCAGACAAGAGCTCCGCGGCAACCTATCAGGAGCACAGCCCGTCCGCCGCTGGTTCAGTTGCTATCTGGGGCAGTTCATTCGGTTGGATGCAGGCAAAGACCTGGCGCGGGGTGTGGCCGCTGTCTCATGGCCAGAAGGGGGGCGTGCTGGATGGTGTCAATCTAGCGTCGGAGTACCCGAATATGGTGATATGTAAGACCTATCTAAAAACCTCGGTACACTCGCGTTTTCTAACTTTGGCCCGTCAGATCGCGCTGCCTATCCATTCTTCGACATCTACCCAGAAACGCAGACGGACAATGCTGTCGTTTCAAAACAGTTTGCGGTGTGGGGCACCTCATTTGGATGGGAAAATGCAGCGACATGGCGCGCGGTATGGCCGACTTCTGCTGGTGCAACGAAAACCAAAGGTGTTCCCTCCGTCAAATTACCGGGGTCGAACGGTTTGTCTTCCGCGTACCCAAATCTTGTGATCTGTAAGCTTCTGTTCTTGTTTAATTCCTACTGTACCAACCTCCTTAAAGATCCTGCTGCCTACCCGCACTTCGATATCTACCCTGCTGTCATAATGAATGCGGAGGTAGACGCAATTGAGGCTGCACAGGTTTCGCAACGCGTGGACTTGGTCCCTCATTATCCCAATCTGAAGATCTGTGAGATAGCCTTTATTTCTCGGTCTGAAGTTTGTCTAACTTGCGTCTAGATCCCACAGCATATCCTCACTTCGACCTGTACCCACCTTTTGCCAAGGCAGTTATCGAGGCCGAGCGTTCAAAGGGACAATCTAATCTTCGTCGTCGTCGCATTGAAGCATGGAGAGCAAAGACTGCAGCACAAGTTGGTCTCGCCGCACTTTTAGCAAATAATCACATCTGGGAAGCCGATGAACCTCTGGAGCTCAACCTTGCCGAGTACGCTTGGTCCGTGACTTCTGCTGGTCCGCCGAGCCCTCCCTTAGACTCCCCTTCGTCTCCGGACCGGCTACCGTCCGTTCATGTCGAACGTCGCATGAAAGGATCCGTGCTCCTCACACCCTCGACGGCCACTAGCTGGGGCCCACTAGATGACGATTGGTATTCGGACGTTGCGAGCATCGAACGTTTGCCATCTCCTGATCTTGGACAGAGGATGCTGGATGACGTCGAAAATCCTGAACCGCTTCAAGTTGCAGTCTGGCCTTTCGTCTGGCCTTTCTTCCAAGCGAGTGTCCGGAACTCGTCATCAAAAGAATCTGGGATCTTCGTTCCCGAGTACCCCAATCTAGTCATCTGTAAGTGGTCGCAAGGTGCAATTATTTGTGCCTCCGACTAACCCTAAATTACTTCTCCAGACCCAGTAGCATACCCGAATTTTGACATCTACCCTGCTTGGGCAAAGGCACGCGCCCTAACCAACCAAAACACTGAGCCGCTCGCTAGAATAAACTGCTATCCTGTTCTCGATATTTGTAAGTCTGCACTCGGGGCGTGATGAAATACTCTCGCTCATGGTTTTTCATATAGATCCTGCTGTTTACCCTCATTTCAATATTTATCCTTCTGTTGACTCGCAGATCAAGGCACCGTTGGAGACTACCGCGATTGTTCCATCCAAGCAAGTGCAAGTAACACTTGCGCCTACGTACCCTAACTTTAATCTCTGTGAGTGTTCATACCCTGATCTTTGATATATTCTAAGCTTCCTGCAGATCCTGCGTGCTACCCTTATAATCTGGACTACATCTACCCTGGCACAACAATGCCCGAGGAAGTCGACACATCCGTCAAAATCCCCAGCGCCTATCCGTGGCTCGTTATATGTACGTCCTCTGCTTCGAAATTGCTGAGCCTTTCCTGATTACCACACGCCATAGATCAATCAGTGTATCCCTTTGTGACACCCTATCCTGCCTTCACTGCAGAGATAAGCCGGCCTCCGAAGCCTGCCCCACAGCTTCCGCCCACCCCAGTGCCCGCATGGCGATCATTCAGTGTCAAGTTGCCTACCCCATATCCAACATTGGACCTTTGTGAGCAATCCTTTTGCGCTGCATGAATACCTAAGGATTGAACTGGCTCTCAGACCCTGCAGTTTACCCTTGGAACCTTGAGAGCATATATCCCTCCGTGACAGTTGATGATTACTTTGGGATATCTGTCCAGCTACCGTCGAGGTATCCTTGGCTCAACATCTGTGAGTGCCCTTGCGCTGTACATTGTTCGGTGCTCATTCACTATCAACAGATTCCGCTGTCTACCCGTTCGTGCAGCCATACCCCAGCGTCGCTGGAGTTAGCGATAGCCAGACCGACCTTCCCGGGTCGTTGCATTCCGAGGAGTATGAGGTCGCCAAGGGTTTCCTTTTACTGTCCAAGGTACGGACCTCTTAGAAATGACGAGGGACACATTTGAACGCCAAAATTACAGTTGAAACCCATTGATTCGATCTCACTGTGCAATCAGTACGAAACTATGAGTCTTTGTAAGTCTGATATGACATCAGTATGGTATCTCGGGAGCTGATATCAAGTCAAGATCCTGCAGCTTACCCGTATTTCGACCTTTATCCTGCTCCGTTAATCATGGAGCCTTATCGTGGCCCCATCGCACAACCTGGTGCTAACAACGGCTGGGGAACTGCTAGACTTCAGGCAACACAGACCACACGAAGGCAGCGAAGGACACATGCAGAGCTACATGCCTCCGTTTCTCGGTCCTTAGAGAAGCGGCCGGTACGACCTGCGAAAACGCATCATCAACTCCACGATGACGTGTTTCAAGATGGCGTCGTATGGACTCCAAGTGGGTACATGCAGGACCTAACGTACCTCACCGAGAAGAAGCGCGAGGAGACTCCCCGTGAAGCTCGGCGTCGTCCGCCGCCCATTAATGAGGCTTCGACCCCCCGCCCACTGCGCTCACGATCGGGCACTGTCACTGTGCGTTCTCCGGATAACGTCGTCTTCCCTCTCGGGCAGCCGCCCCCGATCCCTCCTCTCCGGGTTCGCAGTCCAGGGGTTCCGTCACCACCGTCTGCTGCTGTATCCGAGTCACCGATGCCTAGAACTCCTCCTTCAAACACGCCTACCCGAACAGCCGGTTCGCGATTATCGCAGGCCGTCAAGTCCTTTATGCCTGTAGTACAAAGGCGCAATTCAAGCGCAGCGCTGAAGTCCCCAACCGCCGAGGAGCACAAGGAGCGCGCCAAGGATCGCCAGTCCCCAACGAGATTCTTATCGCTGGTTGATCGTCGCCCCGCGGCTGTACCTCCCCTCCCGACCAGTAGTCCTTCCGAGATTTTAAACCGCACTCCTCATGCCTCGCAGAGAAGAGAGAGTCTGGTTTTGCAAAGAGCGAGAGCGTATGAACAGTCGACTGGTAAGTAATTGGGTGAAATTGAGCCGACGAAATGGCAGAGCTGACGATACAGCAGTCAACCAGTCACCCGGTTCTGGCGGTATCAAGGGAACATTATCTCAGTTCCCTCTTCCACCTTTGCCTCCTATTCCAACAATGCCTGAACTCGCAGAGTCCATTGAAAAATCTAAAGTCACATTCGCTTAGGGACAACTCTTATTTTACTAGGGACCCATTGTTATTTAGCTGATGTACAATGATATCAATTTCTCTGCTTACAACCCAAAGGAACAGTAAGCTGATAGCGACAAGTAAATCGTAGATAGTAAATATCGAGACTGAGATTGTGACAAAAGCACAAGGATATCAATCCGAGTCGTGATAAGGAGGGGGAGCATCAGCCACGTCTGGATCGGAGGAAGGTGCTGATGATGATAACGTATGCCCTACTCCAGGTATAGGGCGGGGGGCTGCCGAGAGCAACACCGGAGCACTATCGGCGCTGGCACCCTGCCGTGCCCGGGCATCCCGCAAAGCTCGTTCCCTTTCATCGCGCTGCATCTTCATTTTCCGATCATCCAGAAAGGCTAGCTTTACCTATTGTCGACTTTAGTTCTCCAATTGTGAGTTAGAAATTGGACGGAAACATGCATTCTGCGCGGCAGCGGCAGCTACAGCTTTCTGGTCCACCATGTTTCGTTGCGAGCGTTCCTGTTTCTCGGTCTCTAGGTCGATCGCCTCCTTGAGGATTGCAGCGCCGATACGCAAATCTGCCATTTTGCGCGGGTTAAAAACGTACAATGGTTGGAAATCTTTCACCTGGAAAGTTTCTGTGTCAGATTCTGAGCCCCTGAAAGGCAGAACACGGCATCAAAGCTGGGTGACTTGACTCACATCTACGTGGAACCCAAGCTGGACCAGAGTGAGTCAGAGGAATTAGAAAAAGACTCGGTCCCGCTCACTGCGACAGCATACTGTAGTGCGCCCTTTGGGTCTACCAAACGACGCTTGATGGTAGTATTCGTTGGCATGAACTGCTGATACTTGGGATTGTCCGGTTCACGCAGGATATTCTCTGCGAGAGTTGACAATGTCTGAAGGTTGCGGTTATGAGATCAATAACCATGTTAATCCTTCCCAAAGTTACTTATGACTCGGAACTCGCCTTGAGAGCAGCCAATGCTACCTCTTGAGAATTGGGACGATAAATCCCTGGATTGATGAGCCGTCGAAACATTTGCCGCTGCTCATGCTCCTGGACGAGCTGGGCTCCAGATACACCTGATCCCGAGTTCTCATTACGCCGGAGAGCTGCTGCGGCTAGTACCTCAGCAGTAGGGGGAGGGCTTGTCGACATCGCGAGTGGTGTAGAGTGGGAGTCTCGGTGAAACGCCACATTTAGGGGCTTCTCACCCGACGACAGGAGTCATCAAAATTCTGCCACACAATCGATCGCCCATAATAAGAGTGCCACGCCTAATCCTCACATCTCGAACTACATAACTTACATCCTGTCAGAAAGCTGCTAAACGGAAAACATACAAAATTAAGGGATACAAGTAGATATATAGCTACATCGCTGGTATGTCGGAGAGGCGTGTTCCATCCATTAGTCTGAGTCTACATCTACACTGGGCCCACCGCCGTCTGATTCGTTTTGTAGATCTCTACCGGGAGACATACTCGAATAGTGAGCATACTTTTGTTCATCAAACGAGAAGTCCTCCTCGGACGAACTGTCGCTGCTCCAGGTTGGGTCAACTGCGTCCAAACTAGGCTCTTTGCCGCTGACTACCCTGGTAGGCCGGTGTGGTGTCGAGAACGGTATTGATAACGCTGAGAGGGATCTAGGCCTGAGTTTGGTGAGGAAAGTGGAAGACGAACTGCTTGCTCGTTGTGGAGATGGCGAGTGAATTGGTGGGGGAGGGTCAGGTGTAGCAGGTCGATCTTCGTTGTTGGATCCGCTATGATCAAGGAGATCCGAGGTCCATTTACGACGCAGAACCGGAGAGCGGAGTGGGTCGGTTGCGTTTGTATATCCGGTCTCGTATGGCGTCGACGCGCCAGACCCAGGGGTGTCGGCAACGGGAGGACGCCCACGCCGGAAGTACCAAGTCGTACCGCTATCTACGAACGCCTTCTCTGCATCCGTGTCCGTGGCTAGTGGTGGCTCATTGCTCGAGGAGAGCACCGGGAGTCGTGTGCCTGTTATCGGCTCGGGGAGGTTGCTTCCATCGGCGATGACATCGTCCGTGTCAGCTGGAGTTGGATTGGATCGCACACGCTGGATAGCCTTGCGCACTGCCTGTCGACCAAGCATAATTTGCTTCTCTATACGATATCGGTTCTCGATCATGTGCAGCTTCGGAGGGGAAATCAGGTGCTATATTTCGAACGTTCATGGGAAGCAACGTACTTTCGGCCAAGTAACCATTTGTCCCACTCGCATCATTCTTTCGAGCTCAACAGGGTCCGGATCACTCAAAATATGTAACCAGTCCTGGACATCTATCAACATCAGATCGAAGAGCAACTCCGAAATCACATACTAAAAACCGAGTTTTGGGCCATATGCTGCAAGAGTCGTCAGATATGAGGGGGACGCGATGATCCGAGATGATCAGCACGTACGTGACAGCACCATCAAATCGCTGAAGAAAGACACTAGACCAATCCTGACCGAGTAATTGTGGAAGTAATTCAAGGTCCCGGATGACCTGTCAAGAGCTATTTTTAGTAACACGACGGTAGTCATATGTACCCGACATGAGGCTTGCCTTGAAATTCTTGGTGAGCTCAAGCTTGAGCCATTGTTCGGCAGCAGATAAGAGGAAGTTGCCTCTCCATCCTAACACCATCGTCAACGTCTGGTAACCAATGGGATCATGAGCCGCGCACCTTTTCCTTTCCTGTGAGCTACCGGTTTCCCGGCTGATCCCCGAGGAGCGAAGAAGAAGAGATGTACATGTGGGTTGACCTGTGATACGACGGGATGGGTAACTTGGAAAAACTCAGTGCTCATTCTGGCTCCGGAAAGGGGCGACAATATACCGTTGAAGTAAAGATTAAGCGATTGAACGGGTATGTCCACCCTGTAAACCGGAAGTGTCAGGAACGGAAGGGACGCAACACTGACATTCGTACCTCAACGATCCGTCCTTGAACTTGCTGCCCCAGTTCCACGGCACGACTCGGCCATCTTTGAGTTTCTGCATCAGGACTACAGGGTTCAATATTCCAGGTACTGCAGCTGAAGCGAGCAGCGCGGTCCAGATGATAGTGTCTGGCGCAGTGACATAATTCAACAATTTCGTTGGACTATGCGCCCAGGATTAGAAGAGGGTGGGTTGAAGTTAGACAGATAAGAACTGACGAATGGCGATCAGCAGGGATGACAGATATGTTTAGGATCCGTCCAGTCCTCAGGTACGCCTCTCGGAATGTCATCGAGCCTCTCGTAAAGAACGTGCACTGTTAGACCCATCAGCATGATGTCGATTGACATTCGTAGTGTTAACCCAAAAACGACAGACCTTTCGAGCCCATGCCACGCTATCGAACCGAGCGCCGGTCTTCCAGAAGCGTTTGACCCAAACATCGAATGGCTCCTCGCAGGCTGTGATCTTGTGGGCTAGCTCTGGTACTAACAATCCCTTCAACTCCGCATCTGTTCTAGTACAAACGAGAGCAGCAATGAGACCACCTGCAGAAGTTCCTGCAATCACCCGCGGTAGCAGGCCGGCATCCAGGAAAGCTCTTGCTACTCCGGTATGATCTAGAACATAGAATGGTTGGAGAGAATCCTTATCATGGCTTTGAAAATACATACAATACCCAAACGATGCGCCACCAGATAGGCATAATGCAGAAGTACCGAGATTCGTGCTTGCAGTTTTGAAGAAGCGCTTCTTCTCTTCGTTGGAGAGTTCCGTGGACTCGCGAATGAACTGCAGTGCCTTTTCTTGCTCGTCGTGGTAGGCTAATGGCAAAAAAAGTTTAGTACATTCCCACTGCCATATGCACGACGCCAGTAATGACCTACATTCAATCAGGTCTTTGGTGCCCAAAAAGGTCTCACGTGGGGTCAGACACGCGCAAAAGCGCCGAGAAAGAGAATACTTACTTCGCTGTACAGCCTGCGAGCAAGTAATTTAGTTATTGAGCTCGGTAGACTAGAATAATTGCTCATTACCTGGCCGACTCCACACCCGCAAAGTTGGTTCGAATACACGTTTCGAGTACTCCGAGTACCCCACGGACATCGTTCTTCTCCCTCAGAATTCTCAACGACCGGCTCACCTAGTTAAAATCAGACGGGGCTTTTCGAAAGAAGTGCACAACTTCGTCACCTTCTTGACCAGTTTCCAATCATAGAAGGGGTCTTCTTCGACCTGCTTCCACTCATGGAAATCGAGGTACTTGTCCAAAGTCACCGCCGCTTCTTTCCATTCCTGCGGAGAAATGGACGAGATAAAGCATTCCTGGGGTTAGAATTTCTACAGCCATATGTATGCGCTTACCTCGTATGTTCGTGCTCCACGGAGTCGTCTGCGAAGAATACCTTTACGCCCCCGCCCTATTGGAAGTTGTCAGATAATTAATTCGGATATGTCAGCACCTCCATTTTACTCACAAGCTGACAGCCATTCCTTGGTATTGACCAGTTGTCTGATGAGTATGTACAGACCGAATTGTGCGGCAATTATGGTAAAAATGAAGAACTTCAAAAACATATCAGATGTGTGGACTACATCCGAAATCATATGCACTCACCAAAAGTGGCCATCTCAGAAGCAGGAACAGCCAGTCTTGTTTCCGTTCAGCGGACTTCCCCCGTTTCCTCCTTCTGTGCAGAGTTTAGCAGAACACCAGTGCTACGAACAAGAATGAGTACCTCTTTACTTTGAGGTTTATGGGAGCAAAGTCAGAGAGCGCGGAGACCTTTCGAATGCGCGGACTTTGAGGGACGGGTGTGCTCGGATGCGTGCTTGGGGATGCAGCACCGAGATGGTCGTGCTCATCTGACTGAAGCGCAGCTACGAATGCGTTGATATGTCTTTTGGAAACTTAGTGAACCGAATGCTTTAACGGGTGTAAAGCTCACGATTCATCTACATAGTCGGTAGTGAACAGGTCCGTCTCGATGGCCCGTTTCATGCCGTTCCCGCAGGATGAGAAATACGTTTACAAGATACACTGTGGACGGGATGGACCGCGGAAACGCAAGTAACGATGTAACAGTTTGGTGGAATAGCTCAGAGTGCTGCCTCCACTAGTACTGCCCCGCTCCCCAGTTCGACGGCGCGTCACTCGGCTAGTCGGCCCCATGTTTTCGTGGGGTAGGGGACAGTCACGTGAATAACTGGTACACGTGTGCTTACGTGTCTTTGGTGGCTGTGATGGGCGATTATCTTATCGCTATCGCAGTCAACCCCGCGATTGCGAGTACTAATACGGCAAGTCGAATATACCAGTGGACTCGGCAAGTGACCATCCTACTCAACTTACTGACGACCAACTTATACCGTAGTTCTATACCCACGCGTCTGATCGGTACGTGTTCTACGCCCATCTATTAATACTGGTACAGTACTCTTGAATCCATGAGCGCCATCACCATGTCCAGAGGACCTATGGTGACGATCACCAACGTCAGACACCGTTGGCATGCCCATTCGTATATTTGATCAAAAATGCCTGCACGATAGGCCTTCAAATATAGCTGTTCTCCAATGTTCACCCTTCTTTCACGGTTGCTCGACAACGGCTTGCAGCCGCTCCACTGAGTCTGGCACCGTCGCGCAGGAAACCTTTGGGAAGTTAAACCAAAATCAAGTTCCCCCGCGCTGCGGAGAAGCTTCATGAGAGATTAGGCTCCTTTTCGTCATCCGGAAGCATGAACTAATCAGATATCTTTGGAGAGAACCTCCCGTATCGTTCCAATCAATTCGTATCGATCCTTATGAGCGGTGTCCCCACACACGAATAACAATCAAAGAGACACAGCTTCATAGCCTAGGTAAACTTCCGGTTAACCGTTACTGTACACCGCCAACCAAGGCGCTGATTTTCGAATCCCATCTCTTCTGATCTCTCTGGAGATCATATGTCCCGGTGTCGCTTTCGGTTCCAGTCCAAGCTGGAACAGGCACTCTTCTGCTGCTTATCCGATGGCACCCCCCTTTTGTTGTCACTTTTGGTCTTTCATGTGATCTTTCACATTTGAAACAGATCAAGGTCCCTGCTATTTTGGGTTGGCAGGGAGATCCAGAGAGGTATATAAACCTGCCAGTTGTCCCCCTTGATTCCCCATCCTCATCTCTATCCATCTATCTATCATTACTTATCATCATGGGTTGGTTCTCCGAAGACTCTGAAGAGTATCAGCAGAACTCTGAATTAGTATGTCTTCGATTCCTGCATGATGCCCTCGGTGAACTCACGTGTACTGCTACAGAAAAAGCACGGAAGTAACATCACCCACGATCTGCTCGCCGGTGCTGTTGCATACGAGGTCAGTATCTGTGGCTCACCTTCGCAAGCAATTCTCAATTGTTGTTGTATAGGTTTCCCAGAAGTACGAGGAACACTGTCGCGAGAACGGCAAGCCCGTTGAACACGCCCAGGCCAAGTCGCTCCTGTGAGTTTACAGTGCCACAACTTAGATCACATTTTTACTAACCCACTCATCAGCGCTGCCTTTGCCGCCAGCGCTGCTACCCAGCTCCTTGAAACCAAGGGTGTAAGTTCGACTAACGTACTTACATTTCATTGATCTTACCGTCTTTATAGGCCGACGCCTGGGACGAGCACAAGCACAAGAAGGCCGTTGAGCAGGGTACGTGTTACACTGCTGCTCACTTTGTGTGACCCACTGAATTTACTTGCGTATAGTCACCGAAGACCTCTCGAGAAGGGTTGAGGTCGACTATGAGTGATTGCGCGGAGAATTAAGTTTCGCGCCTTGTTGTACTCATTCGTGTATTGGAATATGTCATAACAAAGATCCATTGTATACCATAAGAACAGACTGCGTTCGCTCACCCCTTGAGGCAGTGCCCGAAACAACCAACCGACTATGTATGGCCGGGTGACGAACATGGTCGTGCAGCGGGGAAAGTGCCTGTAGGCAGCTTGTGTCGTGCGAGAAGCGGGGGCGGTAGTGCGGTATCTAGGAAGCCTTGTGAAGCCATTTCCTCAGATTTGTCTGCCCCATCATATTCACCGCCTGCCTCACGTCTTCCCGCTCCACCAAGCATCGATACCGCACAAATTCAGGGGCTACACTCGTCGAGAGGGCAGCAACACCAACGAACATCCGCGCCGCCTGCAGTTGCTCGAAGGCCTGGATGAAACATCAAGGGCCAATGAGCCAGTGAGAACGGTACCAGTGGCAGAGATTGCAGGGACATACACTCATGAGAACTTCTCGTGTACATCGCGCCATCCCAATGCTACCACCTTCGATCTGAATGGGCGCTGCCGAAGACGCACGGAATTGCTCCCGGAAGGCGTCATATAGCATCTCAAACGTGATCACGTCATGGCCGGCGGTATGAGCGTGCATCGTGGCAATAAGAAGGCAGATTGAGGGGTAGGACAATGCTTCGACGTGTCAGATAAGACGAGTGTTTCAACGGGGGATATAGGGAAGCTTACTGTGAAGATTGGGAAATCGTTGCCGAACCCGCTGAGCTGTGACTGCAGAAGTTATGTGGGACAACGTAGGAAACGGGGACGCAGGACGCAAGTCAGCAACGATACTCGTCTGACGCCTCTCAGTTTCCACTAGACTTGAGTGCAACATTACAGCTCACCAGTATTTGCTTGAGCATCCTGACGTCGCGTGTCAACGCGAATGTATCTCTCATTGTCTCTGTAACCTTCCTATCACCAAGAAATTTGTCCACCGCAAGTTGCCAAAGAGGTTCCCATTCTTCGGGGCCATCAATAGGTGTGCATAGAGTTTCCTTCGAGAGACTTATCCACCGCTGAAGGTCAGACGGAGGGGCTGTCCGCAACATGCGTCCTGAGAACCGACTCTTGACTCGTTTCTCCAAGAGGTTGATGGTGTCTATCCGCGTGGTGATGCCGATGACGGCCAGGCCATTGTTGCCCCGTCCGACCCTACAGCTCTGAACGGTGTCCAGGAGACAATAAAGTAGTGACTGTCTGGCGTGTTGTGCGAAAAGGTCAAAGGCGTCTAGTATAACGACCGTTGGACGCGAGAGCGTCGGCAGAACAGCTATCAGGGCTGGTAGATGGGATGGCGGGGGAAGAGACACTGAAACAGAAGGGCCCGGATCCAAGAATGGGTTGGGCTCTTCCTCTGGTTTCTCGGCATCGCCTTCTGCATCGGCCAAGAAAGCCCTCCCAGTCTGCTGGGACAGCTGTCGCGCGATTTCGCGCAATGCTAGGCGGTCGTTGTGTTGCGCATACCCAGAGAGGCGAAGAATAATCGGCTTCTCTGGGAGAGCTTTTATCGCTCTTTCGACGAGCTTGTGGCCAAGTGTAACTACGGTATTTCGGTTGAAAATTAATGGTAACTCACAGAGGTCTTGCCACTCCCGCGTGGTCCAAGTAAAAGACAGCTATTGCCTTCGCCTCGATTTACAGTACCAGAAAGCAGGTCCTGTATCTGAGCGTGGGCCATAGCATTTGTAGACAGCTGCTCATCATCATCACCCTCGTCCAATGCGATGGAGTGCGACTGGAGTGCACCTAGGATTGCACGTTTCTGCAGGCGCAGACAAGGAGCAAGATGTGTAGGTAATGCGTTCGGCAAATTTATTGACGGTTGAGGAGCGACCTGGTCACGAGCTTTCCTGGGTGACGGTGGTCTGGCGGGGCCTCTGCCCGGTGTAGCATGAATTTCTGGGAACGCGTGCTGTAGTCGTGAGGGGGACGCGTGAGGCGTTACAGGGGGGCGTTTTCTCGACGGTGTAGATGGGAAGGAAAGGATTTTCGACGTCGCAGGTGGTGATGCAGGCTCAGCGCGTGCTTGCCTCGATGGGGTCGCAGGTGGTTTAAGGAAGGGAGCACCCTTCGCACGCATGGCAGCAGCAACATTACCAGCCGGGGATGCACCAAAGGCACTCTGTGGCCTTACCAAGCCTATTATGGATTTCGGGGTGGTTATTTCCACGCATTCCATGACCATTCGCGACACCGGCCGTGGGCCAGGAGTAGAAGGTGGCATGGGTAGTTTAGGTGGTGATATATTCAGTTCATCAGGTTCGGAAGAGGGCTCAGGTGCATTCTCTTTGGATGAGCCTTTTCTTGCTAATGAGCGAGTGGTTGTGGGCTGCTTGTGAGGTGACGAGCTCGAGTCCGACTTTTTTGCCGGTGATTCTGATGTGCTTTTCCTGCGTCGCGTTGATACACTAGTCTGGCTAGGATGGTCTGCGAGGTTCTCGGGCGATGAAGGTCCGGTCTGTCCATTTGCTCTCTTGCCAGGAGATTTCTTGCTTGTGGCATCAGGGACCTGAGTGTCCTGCTGAGCCGCCAGCGTACGAGAGCTTGTTCGGCGTGTTACACGCTTCGGAGGCGATGGGTCTGTCGCGGTACCAACATCCTCCGGTGCTTTGCGTTTGGGTGGCATCTGATGGATTGACCTGTAGTTTGGGGGGTATGTGTCTAGTGTATGTCTAGTGTATATGTCCAGTGTTTTGGGTATGAACAGGGTGGTATCGGAATACAAAGGTGATGATGCTTGTCACGGACGCGCATGTCACGCGTCTAGATCACATGTCACACCAGGCTTTCGTCCTTTTGGCACTTCGACCATGGGCTTCACTGGGTGCGTCCAGTCAAACGGGACATCTATTCCACTAACACTGACTTCTGATTCCATAGGCTAGCAAGATGGATAAATCCTCCAACCACTGGGCTGGAGCTTATCACGGAAAATATCATGCGTAACCACCATGTTCGTAGCACTTCGCTGGCAATGGACACCGCTCGTCAGATCGTCTGTTGATTCCAATCGCAGGGTCAGGTCAGAGGGCGGTGGAGTCTCGGAATTCGCTCGTACAGATCCACGCTAGGATCAATACCAGGCTTGCCGGTCCACGCTGAGCGATCGATGTGTGCTCTCACTATGAACGAGAACGCCTTCGTCCTGCTCGAGGATCCCTCCGCTCCCACCCGCGCAGACGTTCTAGCAGCTATCCAGAGTACTGCCAGCCAAGGCGGTGATAACCGCTTGTCAGAGTCGATGATGCATCCGCCTCACTACCGCACCACTTTCCTCACGGTCCGGCCGCCTGGTGCATTGGAACAACTGCTAAGTCAGCTCAAGGCTCGTTGGGTACCAGTCAGACAGAGTACTGCTACTTCGTCGCAAAGAGCGCAAGGCTCAGCACAACAACTCAGTGTAGAGGGACATGTCTTTGCGATCGGTAATGACTGGCTGGTTCGCGTAGGGAATGTCGTCCTTGCTGGAGGTGCCATTAAGGGCATGTTGCTAGAGGTTGATTTCACGTCCTCTCATCACTCTAGTCGCCTTCTTATGCTGTTCATCAGGCTGAATATCTACCTCTACCGGTTCTTCACTCGCAAGCCGCGGATGGTACTTCTGAACTACTTTCTAATTTGCTTCTCTCAGTGCTACCAAACATACGTGATGCAAAAACAGTTGCTGTTGCAGTCAGCGATTCACAGTGGGAGGAAGTGCTCTGGGACCGTGAAGAGGAGGAGAAGCTCAGTCGAGAAAAGGAGCCGCGAGAAGACCCAGACGACATCTTCGTAACCGGTGATGATGGCTTGACAACTCAACGAAGAGGGGACTGGGTTGGCGTCGACCGAGATCGCAGGTCTGCTTTCTTGATTATCGGGGCTTTGAGATCCGAGGGGATACTGTGATATTTTTCTTGATGTTCTTGTACGCTGCAGCTCCCAGCCGTGGTAGTAGAGTAAAATCCGCATGATTTCCTACAAAGCTGGCGTTGCCGTTAAGGCTGTGACTGTGTGACCCTCGGAGGATTATCACAAGTACGAAGCGAGCTTGCTTGAGTTAGACGAATGACTTGAGCGTACTAAACTCTTGACTCATTCGCAGCTGGCACAACCACAAACATTGTATTGATGACTTATTGACCCCTCCGCCATCTTTCACCTCTGACCACAAGACGATGTCATGGCAGGGCTGCTGTTTTCATACTGGCATTCGTCGAGTTTCCTGCTCTCCTAGACTCCACGGACAACACCGCTCTCTGTCCACCGCCCTACACTTCTACCAGAATCGCCAGCTGGACCTCTATGCCGCAAAAGAAGCACACAGGCTTAGCCTACGGCAGCTTGTAAATCACTGTCGAGCCTGGTAACTGCAACATGGTGCTAACACAGCTCATTAGGTCTTCTTCGGACGGCAAATGGATGAGGGCAGACTGATCACGGTATGTCCTGTCTTTCAGTGCTACTAATCAAGCCTTAACGCTCGCTCAGAGTGCCAACTACGTTCGCACCGAACTACCGGTACGGATAGCACACAGAATAAGAGACCTCCAGTCGCTTCCTTACCTGGTAGTAACTCAAGAGGGGGTAGCCAAGGTTTATGAGGTTAGAACAAGTCACTGCTTGGCTATGCTCTGTTACTGACCTCTGGCTGCGTAGCTGTACTGGTCCGCTTTCGAGAAGTAACAGAGCCAAATCACCGGATCTTCTCGTGCTGACTCGTCCAAAGATTTCGGCGGTTTCCTCAAGTTACCAATTTAGCTGAGAACGAAGCATTCTGTGAATTCTTGGAGGGCGTTCTAGATGAACAGTATGTTCTCCTGCGTCGAAATTACAGACGTCTGACCTCCGTACCAGTGCCCCGGTGATACCCAGTCTGTCTCTCGGATTATCTCTCTCCTCGCCTCACCTACCCCCCGACTCCCTCGATTCATTCATGAGACGCATGCTCGTGTCACGTATATCAAGGCGTGTACTTGCCGAGCATCACGTCGCCTTGACCAAATCCCTCGGAAAGAACTCACAGGACTCACAAGAGGATCCTCACGTCGGCATCATCTACACCGGACTCCACCTGAAAGGAAGCATCGACAAATGCGTAAACCTGCTCAGAAAGCGACCACATAACATAGAAGACGACAATGGAGAGAGTGTGCCCAATAGAGGATGGCCAGAGCTAGTTGTTGATGGGCATCTGGACGCAAAGTTTGCTTATATACGCGAGCATCTCGAGTAAGCGTGCTCTGCTCTGCAGCCAATATTGGCAAAGACTGAGCCTTTTTCAGATACATCCTCTTTGAACTGTTGAAAAACGTAAGGTCTTCATCTGATTTGCCGATCCGCTGTGCTACATCACCATGCCAAACAGGCTATGCGCGCCACTGGGCTTAAACACCGGAACTCATTAACCCTACCCCCTATTTGTGCTACTATAGTGGCAGGAGAGAACGATGTTGGCGTTCGAATATCCGATCAAGGTGAGGATGCACCCCTTTAGTGGACCTACGTGCGCCTTCTTACATGCACCAGGCGGTGGCCTATCCTCGGCCCCGATCCAATCCCCGTCCGATTTATTCTCATTTTCCCACATGCGCAATGCAACGAGGATGGACGATAACCGCCTTGGGGCTCTAAGAACAGCGACTTCAAGAGGCGTGAAAGCCACGGTTGCCGAACAGGTCGGAGGGTGGCAAGCAAATGAAGCAGAACGTGCTCAAGATAGCAAGGACCCCGAAAGAGAAGCTGGTATCGCACCACATCAAAGAATAGGCCTGGGGCTGCCTATGAGCAACATCTTTACAACGTGGGTCTTCTCATTTGCTCATTGTGCCTTCATTTTGGGACTTACAGCGTGGTGGCCAGGTATTTCGGAGGGTCGCTTGAGCTGGTCTCTTTGGATGGGTGGGGTGCGTGATTCTGGCTTCGTTCCGAACATTCAGGACATTAACATACTTCCGATAGGAACTGACGTATTCCTCCGGCTACCAAAGCTGGTGAGTGATCCCTGTCCTGCAAAATACCGGTATTGATTAATTTGCCTCCAGGGGACGAACCTAGAGGGCATCGAGCTGTAGGGTGGCACGATACACTGTACTATGACCATTGTTTCCTGTGATCTCTGAACATATAATGTTGCACACTCCATTCCCGAACCCACCGATTACTCGCACAATGACAATGCCCCATCCGTCGGTCGGTGACTCAGCTGGTTACTTACCACATATCACCATTCAAAATCAGACTTTTGTGCATTGTCGCGATCTCCATATGGCAAAAATATTTGGGCTTAGCGCCTTCTACGATTCACTTATTGGTTCGAGATCGGAAGAATTTGTCGTGGGACTTGGGGCGCAGTGGAGCCGACAGAACACAATATGACATCGATGCGTATTCCGAGTACACGAGTTGATGGGACGAGTCGGAAATGAGCACCCTCCGAGAGATGAAACTTCTAAGCATTCTAACGGCTATATCGATTCCAAGAAGCTACTGGTATCAGTGGTGTACACCGACCTCAACACTACCTCACAGATTATGATCTCCAGCACCGCGTAGCATATGGTACCGTTGTTTGTGTACGATGGAAGTAGCAGTGCCGTAGGTTGCGGAATGCGGTGTCGACTCAGGATAAGGCACTGTCACGATTGTGTCACATTGTGGGTGCCTGAATCTAGTTCAAGGTCATAAAACATGCCGTCGCTTGCACGACTTTGGGCGCTCTTTCTTCGCTCAGCAGGTCTGCCAGCGTTCTCGTCCCTTTTTCTTCTTCCGAGTCTTCGATGACCTTTCACTTCTCACACTCACAGTATAACAACTCGAGAAATGAGTGAACGATACATCCCTCCACCACCTCCTTACGAGCTCTCGCTTCAACGGGACCAGAAAATCAGCGAGGAGCTCCAAGAGCTAGAGCTATCAAAGAAAAGTCCAGTCCACGATGATGAGGAAAACCCAGAATGGGAGGATAACAAGGACTCAAAGGCCCTGGCCCAGAAGGTTTTGATGATGCAAACCTCAGTGCAGCCCCTTCACATCCAGAAGCGTTCCGTTCCATCGAACAACGCTGGCCTTCGTGGTCCCAGGCCACTTCCCCCGAGCCCAGCAGACGCCCGTCTTCGACAAGCACCAGGAGGTGCTCGTAGGTTCAGTCCTATCCCAGAGAACAAGGAACGTGCAGCAGAGCTGGATCGCTCAGAGGAACCGTACTCTCCAGCCCCACCCCCTTTCTCTGCGGTAGCCCCCTCTCTTGATAGACCAGCTTACGAGCGGTCTTTCTTCCATCCAAGCACATCTGCTGCTCCTTCTCCTCTGAATAGCCCTCTTCGACCATCGTTTGATACGCCTCGTAATTGGCAGAGCAATCAACGACCATACTCTTCATATTCGCCAACGGAGTCCCGCCCTGAGCCTTCATATAGGCGCGCGTCTAACTCGTCTTTCCAAACCGCGCCCAGTCACACCCCGTCCCCCAGCAGAAACTACGGGATGCGGTTGGCGTTCAACCCTTCAGTGGCATACTCCAACTCTCAGAACGATCCATGGGGCACTGTTGTTGAGCCACGGCAGCCGAGCGCTGCCGCCCTCTACAGGTAAGTCCAGCATCGCCAACGGGCCGATCAACTGACTGATTAATATCACCAGTTCTGCCATCTCATCTCATCTGCACCCCGGATCCGCTATGAATCCAGGATCACGCCAATCATATATGTAAGAACCCTATTCCTCTATCTGTCGAGAGCCCCCCTTTTCTCATCCGCCGAGAAAGAGGGCCCCCGAATAGATATTCCACCTATCCACGACCCTCTCCATCAAGTACTGAGACGCTGCCTTCAGATAAGGCTGATACAGCCTCTATACAATCTCGCTCATCTCTCCCAAACCATCATTCATCTTCGTCACTTTCACTTCCCTATTCTTCACCACGGCCCAGATCGAGCAACGGATATGAACATGTCAGATGGGCTACTTCGGAATCAGATATTCACAGGGATTTATACCGCGGTTGATCTTTCTTGCATTACAGTTTACTACGCTTTCCCTTCTTCTCGAGGTCGTTCTTTTCGTATGCGCCAGATGTATGCTTCTCCATCGTCTGAATGTACGACTACCAGAGTATAGCAGAGTTCCCTTCCGTACCATACACCCTGTACATGGCAGTCATAATGACAAAACAAACATATGTAGCCCGTTTCAAATAGCTTGGAGCGAGCGTTTAGGTGGCTTGTGAGCGATACGTTTTGGAGAGTTACCATCACAACTCGTCAATTTCAAGTCAGGCACGGCTGGCAGTGGGCCGCCCGAAGGTGCTATCCACAACTAAATGTTTCAAGCAACAGTCTAGTAACCAACTGTATAGTCATATACTGTACTATGCAACGCTCGAGTACCAGCAGCCGGTCTACGGTCTCTTCTACGACGAGCTCGGACAAACCTGCAGATTATGTGTACTTTGAACGCAGCTCCGCTGGGTTTTCAGATGACGCTGTTCCTCGCGCCAAAACTGCTCAACTGAAGCTTGAGCACTTCTACAAGGTCGCTGTCGATGCTGCAATCGAAAGGAACACCAGGTGAGCATATTTGCGACGCGATAGAGGTTTCCTGATAACGAACCCTACCGTTGACAGACGCGTCGAGCTGGAAAGGAAGCTCCAGGCAGATGTGATGATGTCCGAGGAAAGGAAGCATCGTCATCTGCAGCAACTCGGGAAGAAGGAATCAACTTTCCTTCGGCTTCGGAGAACGCGCTTGGGCCTGAATGATTTCAGAACTGTGAAGGTTATCGGGAAGGGCGCGTTTGGTGAAGTAAGTGCCTGCTTTTTGTATACATGTTGCCTCGTGGACTGCCCTCTGACGCAATGATAACCCATTACACGTAGGTTCGCCTCGTTCAAAAGACAGACACGAGTAAGATCTACGCTATGAAGACCCTGAAGAAAGAGGAAATGTTGAAAAAGGATCAGGTACGTGGCATACACGAGGGCTGCGCTTCATGGTCTGAACTATATTTCCTATCGTTCAGCTGGCTCACGTCCGCGCCGAGCGCGACGTACTTGCAGAGTCGAACTCTCCATGGGTCGTCCAACTCTTCTATTCATTCCAAGATACCCAAACTTTATACCTGATCATGGAGTTTTTGCCCGGCGGTGATCTCATGACTATGCTCATCAAGTATGATACCTTCTCCGAAGACGTCACTCGTTTCTACATAGCGGAGTGTGTTCTGGCTATTGAGGCAGTTCACCAGCTCGGTTTCATCCACAGGTATGTCCTCTTCCTGGTACTAACAAGCCGTGTTACTCAACTTTCTTCAGAGATATCAAACCTGATAACATCCTGATAGACAAGGACGGACACATCAAGCTCTCCGATTTTGGCCTCTCAACTGGGTTCCACAAACAACATGATTCTAGTTATTATCAGAAGTTGCTGGATTCAGCAAACAGTGTCCAGTCTCCCACTACTGCAGCAAGGAACAGCGTAATGGTGAACGCAATCCACCTCACAATGTCCAGTAAAGATCAAATCGCAACATGGAAAGCCAACAGACGGAAGCTGGTAAGTTTCATGTTGTTGCTCGGGGCTTCTTACGATTGGTTTCCCCGGTCAGGCATATTCCACAGTCGGCACACCGGACTACATCGCTCCCGAAATCTTCCAACAAAGGGGATACGGCAACGAGTGTGACTGGTGGTCACTCGGAGCAATCACGTTCGAGTGCCTGGTCGGATACCCCCCTTTCTGTTCCGAGTCAACGCACGAAACATACCAAAAGATCATGCAGTGGCAGTATCACCTCATGTTCCCTGACGACGTGCATTTGAGTCGGGAAGCCGAGGACCTTGTTCGACGGTGAGCCGCCCTTCTGCTTTTCTCGACCAACTTTCGTCTAACAGCACAACGCAGCCTGATCACATCGCCTGACCGCCGACTGAACGTGGAGCAGATCAAGAAACACCCATTCTTCTACGGTGTCGACTGGGACCTCATCCGCCGCATCGACGCGCCATTCGTGCCAAACTTGCGCTCGATAACTGATACTTCCTACTTCCCTACTGACGAGATTGAACAGAGCCCTGCTGAGGCTCCGGTCGCAGATGGGAGTGGCGCACAGAAAGATCTCGCTTTCCTTGGGTATGTTTTGTGTTCGTCCACATCGAACCACACTGATGACTCCCTGCCCAGGTATACCTTCAAACGATTTACCATCTCATCTCATGCTTTCTGAGCCATCTAGCTGCTGTGCAGCAGTGCTGTTGTCGATATTTCTGTACTAGGCACATACACCTTTCGTTAGAATGACTGTCGAGCATATGATCTGCTGTGCTGTACTTTTCTTGGATAAGATGTTGCAAATCATTTGAATGTACTGTTTGATCTGTTGTCCTCCGTGTCTACAGCTTGTACTTTTTCTGTCGCCTATTAGATGAAACTTACACACTTTGAGTTCGTTTTGGACCCATTCCAGGGGACTTGCCTTCTTTGGTAGTCGTGATCACCGAGACGCAAAAACTGAGGATTACGGTCAATCCTAGTCTCCCCTAGGCAGACCGGTTTAGATAGTAGGAAGACGGTCGTTCCTACTCTATCTGGGGTCAATCCCTAAGCTCAGTACATCCTAACCTTTTAATAACAGTGAGCCGTCCAGGCAAGTTGCCACAGGGCGCGTCACGCCATTACTTACACCCAGCCCCACAGATTGTATATATCTTATTTGGTGCTGTACACTCAAGATAGCACTTGCACGTCCCTAGCTCAAGGCTTTCGGATATGTCACAATCCACTGCATATGCAGGGCTCTGGACTTCCCTACCGACTTCCCTTACCCCATGGATGTGAGTAGTACGCCTTCCGTTTTAGTTCATTCTCATCTTTTTACAGTCTGGACGTCATACAGTCCATGGGACATACCCAAATGACACCTGTACAAGCGTCCACCATACCCCTCTTCATGCAGCACAAAGATGTCGTAGTCGAAGCCGTCACAGGATCGGGGAAGACTCTTGCGTTTGTTATCCCGATACTCGAACGTCTGATCAGACGAGAATCCAAGTTCAGGAGGAATGAGATCGGTGCTTTGGTTATTAGTCCAACGAGGTAAGTAAATCCGGCGAGTCACTCGCGCAATGGGCACTGACGGGTTGTGATGTAGGGAACTGGCAACTCAGATACATTCTATATTCTCGTTATTCTTGTCTGCACAACCCCGACCGACCTCTCCCCAAAACTCTGACGGGACACCCGATGAGACACCCGAGCCAATCTACCCACTGCCACTGCTTCTTGTATCATCAGACCAGTCGTCCCCCGCTCAAGATATTCAACGCTTCCTAGAAACTGGTGCCGAGATTGTAATAGGCACACCGGGACGAGTGGAGGAATTTCTGATGGGAAGAGGCAAGACTGTTGTCAGCGTGAAGGAGCTAGAGGTGTTAGTCCTTGATGAGGCAGACAGGTTGGTGGTTCCACCAATACCACATATTCCTTGACTTGACCATTTCCCCTGAAGACTACTCGATCTAGGATTCCAGAATGCACTTACGCGTATCATAACCCACTTGCCAAAGCAAAGGCGCACGGGGCTCTTCAGTGCAACTATGACTGATGCCGACGCTCTATCCGAGCTGGTGCGTGTGGGGCTGCGTAACCCTGCTCGTATAGTAGTCAAAGTTCAATCAAAAAGGTCGAAGAAGTTGGATGGTAAGCATGAGAAGGGTGAAGTTGTTGAAGAGAGGCGAATACCAGCTGGGTGAGATCCTCGTGATACTACCTAAATCGAAATCCTCTGAGCATCGTTGAAGGCTGCAAAACTTCTACATCAGTTGTCTAGCATCTGAAAAGCTCGTGCAACTCGTTCGGGTCATTGAGCACGAGGTAGCGACTCACTCGGCGTCACATTTCATTGTATACTTCACGACCTGCGCAGCTGTAGACTACTTCTACAGAGTGAGTTCCCAGTTTTCCATATCTCATATGTGCTTCTAACACTGGAACAAGGTCCTTCCCAAGATCCTGCCCCCAAACACAAAACTTCACTCCCTCCACGGCCACCTTCAACCAACAGCCCGGACCCGTGCCCTCTCCTCTTTCTCTTCCTCCCTCTCCTCCACCACCTCACCTTCAATACTCCTCGCGACAGACGTAGCCGCACGAGGTCTCGACATACCCCACGTAGACGTTGTAATCCAGTTCGACCCACCCTCCGATCCCAAGGCGTTCTCACATCGATGTGGGAGGACGGCCAGAGCTGGGAGGAGCGGGCGCGCGTATGTGTTTCTTGCGGGGAGGGAGACGGAGTACGTGGGTAGGTCTTATCTTCTTCTTTCTGGTGGTGAGCTTGAAGCGGTGCGACTGACGAATCTGGGGGTGTAGATTTCCTCGCGGTACGCAAGATTCCTATACGGAGACACCCGTTCATACAGGCTGGAGGTGTACTAGCCAAAGAAGTCTCCAGCGAACCCGAAAACGAAGATCCAACAGTCGCCTTGTTCCTCTCCCAGATCCGAGCAACGATCTTGACAGATCGCGCGCTGAACGATAAGGTAATCCCCCTTCCCTTCCCTCGCAGCCATCTCTTCATCTCCTGAAAACGCTGAATTGAATCACGGTGCAGGCAGCAAAAGGCTTCGTGTCATTCGTGCGCGCCTACTCCAAACACGAAGCATCCTACATCTTCCGTATAAAAGACCTTGACCTCGTCGGCGTCGCCAAGAGCTACGGGCTCCTCCGCCTCCCTCGTATGCCGGAGCTTAAAGACGCGGATAGGACTGGGTGGGAGGATGCACGGGTTGATGTGAGTCGCTCGTCATGTAGCTTAACCTCATGCTAACGGAAACGGAACGCAGTGGGACGCCTATGCATACGCTGATAAAGCGCAGGAAGCCAAGCGCGTCGAGGATCGGCCCGAGAAAGAGAAAGAAGCCTCGAAAGGAAAAGAATCCGCTGAAGTTCGTGCTGCGAAACGCAAGCGCAATGCGGCGTGGAGTCAACAGGTCGATAACAAGGAAGAAAGAGAGTCAAGGAAACTCAAGAGGGAGAGGAAGAGGCAGTGGCTTAAAGCTCAGGCTTCTACTGGTACGGCGCAAGGGGCAGAGAGGAGAGAAGAGGGTGACAGCGAGGATGAGGAGGATGATTGGGATGAACTTGCGAAGGAGGAGAGGTTGGCGAAGAAGGTGAGGAAGGGAGCGGCTACGCAAAAGGAGTTCGATGCAGCCTTTGGGGATCTGTGAAACCAGTTGTGCTGGTTGTCCAGTCCCACCATGTCCACGGGATAGTAAATCTATCGCGGTTCAGTCAGATTTCATCGACTCGACAAAGAATCAGTAACAATGAGTTATTGAAGGTTTTGCTGTAGCATTACATTCGTGAATATCCTAGCTCCATCCAAAACGAAGTCCTACAAATCTCGAACATGGGTAATACAACAGAACAGCGAACATAAACCTAATCATCCATCTGCACAATCCTATCACATCAAAAAAACCACAAACGAACGAACGACTTCACCGTTGAGGAAGTAACGGAAGCATCTACAAAACTCTATCAGCTGAAGTCTCTCGACGAGGAGGAGGGAAGACGCACCATCTCAACAAACACGGGTAACAACGTCGGGATATATTTCAATTCCGGGGGTTCCATCAGCCCCCTCTTCGGTTTTCGCGGAGGCCGAGGCTGAGGCTGTTTCCCTTGTGATTGCGATTGTGGCTGGGGAGGACTTTGTGCACGTCCATTCCCAACCGGAACCTTAGGCAAATGATCCGTCGAGCGTCTCCTCTGCAGACCCGCTGACAACGGCGGCGGCCCAGGACTCGGACGACCACCAGGAGGAGCAGGTAAGGTCTTCTCGAAACGAGGGGGCAGAGGTGGCACGGGCGGGGGTGCGTCTTGAGAGGAGTGGAATTGTTGGGGGGAGAACGTAATCGATCGGGCGCTGCGGAGGGAGAGTGAGCGTTGCCTTATCGCCGGTGGTTTTTGAGGTGGTGAGGGCGATTGGGAGGTTTGGGTGGGTCGGCGCTGCGGCTGCTCAGTTTTGGGGCGTGCGATTGGAGACGCTGCCGCTGGCGTTATTGTTGATGATGAACGCGTGGGGGCTGTGGGTGGGCGGGCAGAAGGCGCAGGAGAACCAGGGGATTTCTCGGGAAGACTTTCTTCCGTGCTCGTCTCTTCATAACTCCCCTCGCTATCAGTCTCATACTCACTGCTCCCCTCCTCATCGCTCTCCTCCTCATCGTCTTCATCCTCCTCATCACTCGCCTCCGCAGCAAGCTCGTCCGCATCCCCACTGACCAGTTCCCCAAAATTGATCTCCCCCACAACACCATGCACAAGCGCCTGCGTCGCCTCATCTTCCTCGTCCGCCCCTCCCTGAGCCTGCGCCCGCCCGAACCTCCGACGAACTTTGTCCTCGTGCGCGATCTTGTTGGCGTAGTGCCACCGCGCGACGCGGTCCACTTCTTCCATTATCCGGAGCCTGTCTTCGCCTCCTGCCGGGAGGACAGTCTCGAGCGCGATCCTGTTCGCTGGGGCCTCCATCGCGGCCCCAAGCTCGTCTCCAGAGGCTCGCGGAGCGGAAGGCGAAGGAGCCCCGATACCCTCCCTGATGACTGTCAGGAATCGCTCGATCCAGCGCATAAGGCTGTCGAATAGCGAGGACCCTTTCGAGTGAACGTTGTGCACGAAGGAATAGAAGGCTTGTTCGTGCCGGTTAACGAGGTCGATGAAGGCTTGGACGGTCTGCGAGGGGTCGGATTGGGATACTGTGTGTGTTGGGGCGTGGAGAGGGAGAGCGTGGTTAGTAATGGATGGGGAGGAGGGATGGGGAGAGATGGAGGAACTTACGATCTTCGGTCTGTTCGACTGTATGAATGAGATCAGTGATGAAGTTCTGGAGATCCCCGAGAGAGTCTGCGATACTGGCTGCTCTATACACCTGAGCGAGCGGTGTATAGAATATCGTGATGATATCTTTCAACAGCTCCGCCGTCGAGCCCTACACGCACAACCCAATCAATCAATCAGTCAATCCCAGTGAAATTGGAGACACGCAAACGACCGCCACGAAGGACGAAGAAGACGCCAAAAGAACTCACCTCAAAAATAAGTGCAATCAGCTGTTCCCGATCTCTCAACCTCGAATACAACCTGACCAGGACCTTCAAATCCTCGAACAACCACGCCTCCTCGTCCCCCGGTCCCTCATCGTCGCTGTCATCATCTCCCCGCACAGCCCCAGCCCCTCCCGCACCCGCCCCGCCGCCACGCGCTTCCTTCTCCGTCAACCACTCTTCCCACTTCTTCCCCGCCCTCTCCACCCGCTCACCCAACGCCCTCCCCATCACAGGCTCTTCCCCGCCCCTCAACACAACTCTCAACAAATGCTCGCCAGACGCCTGCGCATCCACACGGTACATATCCTGAATCTCCCTCGGGGCATAAACGAACAACCGAATCTTCTCGCAAAGCACAGGCTCGTCTATCTTGGCGGACACGAGCGCGATGTACGTAGTGAGAGATTTCACTTCTTCGGTGAGCGACGAGGTGAACATTCTGTTTACGCATCGCGTCAGCATGCATGCGCCTTATTGAAATGGAGGGGGACCACGCACCGCTGTAATAAACTCTTCCCCCCGAAAGGTTGTGCCATGAAGATGTCTAGGATTTTACGGACCATGGCCACGGGGTTGCTCACCCTGAGCGCGGTTTTGAGCACGAAATAGGGCATGAGTCCGTGGATACGTTTGAGGGATGCGAATGTTTCAGAGGAGTTGTCCGCGGCGACGAATGTTTGGAATATTGTCGACGCTAGGCTGTGTGCGTGTGGTTTTAGTGAGAGGTGGGGAGGAAGAAGGACGAACGCACGATATCCGGGCCCATTCGATTACCGCTTGGTAGTTCTCGGGTAAGTCTCTCACATCAGACGTAACCTTGATAGTCGCAAACACATGCGTGAGCCCGTCTGATTCCACGTCCAATCACGGGAGAAAAAGCAAAGAGTATTCATCAGCCCGCCGAAAAAAAACCCCACAAAAAGAACCCCCGGAAATGAATAAAGAACGGCGCTCACCTCTCCCGACGACCTCCCCCTTGACACTCCTGACTGCCTCCCGCAGCCCATCCACCCTCCCCCCAACCTCCCTCGCAAACCTTTTCCTCCCCTCCTCCCGAACCCGATCCGCCTCTTCCCTCCTCCGCGCATCTTCGTGTTCTTCGGGGGTCAGTCGGGTGGGGCCACTCAGGAGAAAGGAGCGCAGAACAGGGGAGGAAGAGAAAGGCGAGGTTTGGAGGAGAGTGTGTAGGTAGGAACGGAGAGTTAGACGGTTCCTTTCGCGAGAGAGGCGGGGGGGCTGTGGTGCGTAGCCTGCCCCGCCACCATACCCTGAACCCCAGCTCGAAGAACCGTACCCACTTGCACTTCCGCTCGGATAGAAACCGCCGGGTATACTCGGTGATTGCAAGAACGAATCCTGCGAGGCGTTCTCTTCTGAGAAGGTTCCATTCGACGTGGCGGATAAACTAGATAAGGGATAGAGCGGGGAGGGAGAGGGGGACATGGGGACATCAACTGATGTGCGGTCTTTGGCGGGTGGAGAGGGGACGAGTTCATCTGGGTGGGCTTTGCGGAGCTGTTGAACGAATGTAAGGAGATGAGTAGTTGCAGGTTAGGAACGCCACGCACCTCGTCAGCTAGCGTCTTGAAATCGCCGTATCGCCGTGACACGCATACTTCTCTATCTTGGGAGAGCCTCGTACGTATAATGAATTCCTGTACACATTGCGTCAGAGGCTAATCATACCCCCACATCGTGAACACCCACCTCATGCACCCGACTCCTGACACGCCCCTTGTCAGTGACACTCCTCACACAAACAATATTAACCTCAAACACCTCTCTCTCCTGTCCCTTCTTTGCTTGTCTCCTCTTCACCGCCCTCTCAAGCCTATCGAGATCCGCCTGCGTAAGTCTTACCACTTCCTCAGGCTCAACGAGCTTGGTGCCACTCCCAAAAAACATGGCAAGGTTGCGCTCCACTTTGCCCAGCATCTTGAGGCGAGTTGCCCCTGATGACTCTTCACCATCGACGTCATCTAATAACATGGTCGGGGAGAGATTCCTGGCGAATACGCTGGCTACGAAAGGCTGAAGTTTGTCAGAGTAGAAATTCTCTGGGGCAGCTGCCATGAAAGGGAAGGTGAGTACGAATTGGCGGAATATATAGCGGAGGAAGGGGAGGTGGAGTCGTTTTGAGCCTTTGGGAGGGGGAGAGAAAGGGGGACCGAGGTAGGAGAGGGTTGAGGCGTTGTCAGCTGGGGCATTTGTAATGTCGTCTAGTTCTTTGTGGAATTGGAGTTGGATGAGTGATTTCTTGAGGTAGTGAGCACGGAGTGGAGTCAACGCAGTTGTGTTCTTGGTGTCATCGGGTGGGTCTGTCTCTGGTATCGTTGATGTCCCTGTTGTCGCCGTTGTCGCCGTTGTCTCTGGTGTCTCCGGGACTGAACGAGTTGGACGTGGGGGACGGGATGTACTGTTCGATATTGATTGCATGTTGTTCACGTTCAAGATCTCGTTCATCTGCGGACTGCGTTTCTCAATCAAGGCACTTACGGCCCATCGGTGATGACAGCCCTTATTACGTCAGATTAGTTGTGGCGATGCGGTGATGATAGGGGTTATTTCAGCGTCACTTGCACGGGTGTTTCAACTACATGGAGTATCACATATATCACATACAAAATCGGTGGTCCTCGGTCTACTCGGAATGACGACACTACTTAACTACTGTTAGGCGTATAGACTTTCTGCCCCTTGTACGTCCTCCTATTAGGTTCATCGAGTAGCCTTTTCAGCTTTCCCGCGACTTCCTTGACACCCTGCCGACACTCTTCCATCCCCCTCCACGTACCCGCTACACTCCAGCACTCTGAGCACGCCTTTGACGCCTCATTCACCGTCTCAAGTTCAAGTTCATCCCGGCTATGCAATGCAACGACCACATCCACTAGTCTATTGAACCCGGTTTGCCAGGTTGATATACCAGACTCTGGGTTTGTGGATGTGTCAGTGACGAGGTAGGAGGACGCGAGACCGATCGCGCGTCTGAGGATGGACTGATCAATTGAGCCAGAGTCTTGTGTCATTTTAGCAACGAGGTCGACTACGAATTGAGCATAGTCTGTTGGCTGATCTTGGCCCTTGGGAAGAGTGAGAGGGATCACAGAATTAGTGATGAGGGGAAGTCCTACCTCCATATCCAACTGGAAAGGGGGGAATTGGGCTGGGTTGATAAAGAAAGAAGAAGGATCCATGGTGGTAAGAGTGGGGGTAAGGAAGGAGGGAAGAGTACTTGCCAGTGGATAAAATATCACCGTACTGTTTGTTTAATGAAGTTCTAGAGCGGTGTATGGCGATGGTGTTGCCGGAGAATTATCAATGACGGAGCTTAAGGATGCTCGATCTGCTCCCTCTTGCTGTCCTCATGTCAAGCATCCAACGAGTTATCATACTAATTTGGAAGGTATACCCAATTGGTGCCGGAGTGAGTCGGCCACGGCCGACAGTGGCAGTTATCCGGCGTATCCGGCAGTTGTCCAGTTAAGGATTCGCGGTGACCCGGGACTGTTGGTTGTTGGTATTCTACTCTACTCCCAACATGGCGACGCTTCTCGTCAAAATATTGAGTGCGATCACTCCTCCTCCATTCGTTCAACCAGAAGAGTACGATGGCATTCAATTCAAATGGAAGTTTCTCGTGTTCAGACCAGCGCGTCAGTTGCACTCTATTTTACTCTGAATAGTTACCGCTAACTCGTTCCCCCAGTGTTCACAACCCAAGCTTACCTCCTTCTCGGTCTACTCGCCTACGTCGCGTTCTCTATCTATGGTAAACAGGTAAACGCACGCAAAGCCAATGCCCTCTACACCACCCTCCTCCCCCTCCTCAAGCACCACTTTTCTGCACCAACTTCCTCCTCAGGACTTATCGCTGACGGCACCACTGACTTTTTCACTTTCTCAACCGGCCGACGCGCACTCGCCTCTCTCCACACCGTCATCACCCTCAGACCCCGCCAGGACGCACTCCAGATGTTGTGGCAGTGGGCCTGGGGAGTTTATGATTTGCGGTACGATCCCGTCGACGAGGTAACGCTCGATTTCTTGTTCGACCCCGAGACCGCAGCAGCGATACCAGATTTCGTCTGGGCCGTCGTCCAAAAGAGCGAGTTGACGACTATCAAGGACAAGAGATGGGATCTGGTGCGTCCCCCTCCAGTTCCTATCAAAAAAGCCTACTGACACATACACAGACATTCACGCGCACAACCGAACACGCGTCCCTCCCCCCGTCCCTCTCGTTAATGTCCGAGTTCTCAGACGTCTCTGAAGCGCTGTTCAAGCTCCCCCTTACGCCCAGCACGTCCCTCCCTGCGCTCCTCTCCCTCCCCTCCACGCTCTCCCACCTCCGTTCCCTCAGCATCACGGACCAGCCCTCCGAGCGCCCCCGAAGCGCGTCCTCTTACGCGAACGACAAGAGCACGAATAAACGCCTCGTGCTCAATCTGAGGATGCCAGAAGTTGGGAAAGCGAGCGAGGTACTCGCGCTCGTCGAAGCTGCCTTTGCGCTCGTGGACGCGCTCAAGGCCGGCAAGGTGGTGCTGAGGCCTGAGACCAAGGTGAAGATCAAGAAGGTGAGGGAGGAGATCGAGAGGGAGGTCAGGGAGGAGGAGGTCAGGGAGAAGAAGGAGGAGGTAGGTGTGCTCGTTGGTGTGGGGAAGTGTTGGCTAACCTGTTGGGTATAGGCCGCGGAAGATAGGAAATCTGCGAAACGCAAGGCTGAGGAAGAGAGGGTCGCGAAATTGAGTGCTGCGGAGCAGAAAAAGGTTTGTTGGCCCTTCTCTTCGTCCCCCAGTCTTACTTTCTTCGTCCTAAAAATATCCACCCCACAGATCCTCGACCGCAACCACAAACGCGCCATCAAAAAATCTCAAGGCAAGGTCGTTCGCAAGGCTTAGTAGAACGGTTTTACATGGTAATTCGCGTTTCGGGATGCATAATGCGTGTATGCACATTTCGGGTGTACGCTGTCTAGCGGGGACTCGGCGCTTGCGCAATTCCGTACAACGACTTAGCCACAGACCCATCAGATGCTCGTCCGCGAAAATAGATATTATTCGTTTTCTTGATACCCCCCTCCCCTTCAGGAGTGATGCTCAACCAAAAGCAACGATTGACCCCACCCTATAAAGCGCACCCACGTTCATCACGGAGTCATTCCGAAGTAGACCGCCGAACAGCATGTCCCCGGTTTCCTCGTTCCGGCCGTTCGTAAGGCCTAAGAGAATGGCCTCGCACGATCATTCGCGTTTCGGGATGCAGATTGCGTGCGTGCACGGGGGAACTCTGCGCTTGGGCAACGCTTTTATACAGCAGCAATCTAGTGACAGACCCATCAGATGCTCGTCCGCGAAAATAAATATTATTCGTTTTCTTGATACCCCTCGCTGCAAGAGTGTTGACCCCCATCCCATATGGAGCACATCATCTGAGTTCGGAGTCATTCATAGACCGCCGAACAGCATAAATCCGAATCCTCGGTTTCCTGCTTCGTCCCAGTGCTGATCACTTCATTTAAGCTGCGGCCGATTGCCAGCTGACGTGCGACGGATGAAGCAGGGGTATTAATCTAGGGGGCACGATCGCGCGCGAGGGTATCCTATCACGGCGCGCACATTTGTACCATCATCACCTCCTGTGGATGTACGTTCGAGGAGCCCCTTTTTCGTCGTCGACCTCGCGGCAGCTTGGGTTTCCTGAACTTAACTTTGCTGAGCCAGAGCGTCGGATAAAGAAACTCAGATAGACGTTTGAATCAGATAGCAGGAAAACCGCGCATGCATAAGAGTGTGATGTATCGAGTTCTACATGTGCTGGGTATCTAGAAGAGACTGTCCCGCGATGCATAAATTACAAGATATTTGTTGTGGAACGAGTGAATGCCGGGCAGGTCGGCCAACTAAAAGCATCAAAAGTCATCCCCACAAAAATCCAGGAGGAAAAAAAGCCAGGGGTATAACTCAACTCAAGACCCTCCACCACCACCACCAGGCGAAGGCTCCCTCGTAGCAGGCACGCTCGCCCCCAAGCCCACCCCAACCCCTCCAACCCCCGCCCCCTTCCTCAAAAACCCCCACCTCGATCCCCAGCTCGTAAACACCCTCAACAACCACATCGGGCCCATCCCCTCCCTTTCTCCCCCTCCTGCCCCCTCGTCCCCCTCTCCACCCGCATGGACCCCAATCCCGCGCGGCCGCACAAAACCCTCCGCCTCAGACTCCGTCTCCGATTCCCCGAACTCAGAATCAGTACCCGCCCCACCCCGCTCTTCTTCCGCCTCAGACTCGGTGCGGCCACGCGCGTCCACGACGCGTTCTTCCCCGTCGAGCGTCCACTGCGTGATCCGTGCCCCGCCCCTTCCTCTTCCTCGGGTCCTCGTGCGCGCCGGATCAGCAGCGCTGGGGACGCTGGCGAGCACGCCGTCCCGCCCGAACACGACCCCGCGGAGCTCCCAGACTTTCGCACGTACCGCCCGCGCGGACGCCCACATCTCGCCTACGCGGAGCTGCGCGGCTTCGTATTGGAGGGCTGGGACGGGGGGTGGTGTGGGGAGAGCGTGGAGGGCGGATTGGAGCGGGGTTTGCGGGGCGTGCGGGGCGTGGGCTTGGCCTGCGTGGGGTGCCGGAGTCTGGGTTGGGTATTGGGGGGAGGTGGGTGATACTGAGTAGTGGGGGGATGTGGGTGATATTGAGTAGTGGGGGGATGTGGGGGAGAGGGATGTGGGGGATGTTGGGGATGTTGGGTGTTGCAGAGGGTGAGGGAGGGGGTGGGTATGCGTTGTGGGAGAAGGAGCCGAGGTAAGTGCTTTGATTAGGGGCGCGTGGGCTTCGTGAGCTGCGCGGAGAGAAGTCGAGTTTTGTGCGAGGGATGTTGTGAGGTACTATGTCGTGTTGGTGGTGGATTCGTGATGATTCGTTGAACGTGTGTTGGACGACGGAAAAGAAGGAAGGAAAGCGTACCTCGAGACACCTCACAACTCCCTCCAAATGCGCCTCGCGTCTCCGCATGACGAGGATCTGTCCACAAAGCTCCACGTCTATACGCATCCAATCCGTGCGCAGCACACGCACATCGCGGATGGAGCTCAGGTCATGGAAGGAGTGGCGTCTATAAAGCATAACGTGTACATTGAGCACCGCGACATCGAAGTTCGATAGAAGAAAGAAAGAGATCAGAAAAGGGAAGTAGTAAAACGCACCGTCTAACATCCCTCCCACCCCCCTTTCCCTCAAGCTCATCCTCGCGCACGCTCCCTCTCCACCTCTCCTCCCCTTCTCCCCCTCCCTCTCCCTCCCCACGCACGCCCCTAACAACCCTCTCCCACCCCTCCCAACTCGAAACTCTACTCCCGACTCTCCTTTTCCCTCCCTCCCTTTCTCCGTCTCCGACACTCCGCTCGGCGAGCCCCCTCTCTTTCAGCGAGAAGAACTCGCTTAGTTTCTTGTCGTTCTCGGACGTCGGTATGAGGTTGGCGGTGCTTACGTCTGTGGAGGGACTCAGGATGAAGGGGTTATGGGTCCTCGATACGGCTGAGGGTGGGGACGGTGGGATCATTAATGTTAGTGAGACGTTTTTGGAAGAGGTCAGAAGGCAGAGGTGGTAAGATATAGAGGGGAGGATGAATTAAGGGAGCCAGGACGGCGGGAGATATCAGGCCCGGAATGTGGAGCAAGGAGCGGAGATGATGGCGTATCAAAGAACGGACACGTACAAATAGGCGACACCTGTCCACTACTCAGGAGTTCGTCTTCTTCTCCGTTATCGCTACAAGGGCCGACGAGCGTGAGCTGTCATAGCTTTCATCAGAGAATAGGAGGGTAGAATGAAGGACGTACTGCGACAAAACGACGGCGGGAACTCCGAGGCCTTTAAGTTCTGAGGTGGGGTAGACGTGCCCGGATGATGACGATTGGGCTGATAAGGGAATGGCGACGGAGGACGTGCGTCCTGCGTATTTCACAGGGGAGGAGAGGTCGACAGAGCGCTTGGAGCGATTGATACTACATACCAAAAGGGCAGACATGAGCACGCATTCCGTGCACTGAATTAACATTGTTGGACTTACCCAGCCCACATCTCCAACTTCTTCTGTACCCTCCCCGACCACGCTCCTCCGAACGCCAGATCGTCTTCACCAAGGTTCTTTATCACCGGATCGTCCACATCGCTCGACGTCAACCTGTCCTTATCCCTATCCCCACCCCTATCCCTCTCTTTCTCCCAGCCCCTCTCACGTTCCCGATTCCGCTCCCTCGCATGATAGACCCCCCTCCCTTCCGCGCGTTCCCGCATCTTAACAAGCCCTTCCACTTTCCCACTCCACAAGGCCCTCAAGCTCCCCCCAACTCTCTCTTTCTCCTCAGCACCCTCCACGCGCTCTTTAAGGCTCTCCCCGTCTTTACTCGACCGATCCTTCTCCTTCTCTCTCTCTCTCTCCTTCTCTCTTTCCCTATCCCTTTCGCGTTCTCGCCCCCCGACAACCCCCCGCATCAACGCTCCCAAATCAGCAGTCGGCCCACTGACGCCCCCAGGCCCCGCTCCGCCCGCCCCATTAACCCTCCCCACAAACCCCATAACGCGTCCCCCCAACCCCCGCCTCTCTTCGTCCGTCGCCTCCGAGTCCGACGTCGGATCGAGCTTGGAGAGGAGAACGCGGTGGACGCGCCGAGGGTCTGAGTGCCGGGTTTTGGCGTCATGCTGGGAAAGGAGGGAAGAGTGGACGGCGAGGGTGAGATAGGTTATTGGGATGGCCGCTGAGGTGGCAGTGGTTGTGGGGTGATGATTGGAGGGGGAGGTGGCGGGAGATGTTGGGTAGGCGTGCGCGTGGGAGAGGGGTGTACTAGTCGTGGAGAGGTTAAACGTTGAGGAGGTGAGTACAGGGGAGATGAAAGGAGCCGCAGACATTGTGGGCGAGGTTGTAGGTGAACTCATGTTTGCGCTCCCGTGTCCTGGAGATGAAAGGCTGGCCTGTCCTGGAAGGGAGGATATTATTAACGCAGGGAGTGCCGGTGTTGTGTGTGCAGTGTTGTTCGCGCTGACAAGCTGGGAATGCGCAAATGAGGATAGCACGCAGAGGAACTCATGAGGATGGAGGAAAGGATCTTTGGTGACTGATTGTGCGAGGGCTGCGAGCTTATTTCTCGACGAGAGGACAAACGAGAGAAGGGCAGCAACCACGTTCGGATCGGCTATCCTTTCCGTTGACTGTACCGCACCAGGTAAGTTTCGTACTTCCAATGCACAGAACATGTACCACCAACCTCAAAGCCAATCAAGCTCTCCCCAACCTCAGCAACCCACCTCCGTAGCCCATCAACAGTCACATCACACAACAACCCATCAAAAGTCTGTCCATAGACATATGGAGGCGGTAAGGGGAAAACCCCGCATATAGCGAGTGCAGATTGTAGAAGCTTCACTAGCTCCAGTACATACGATGTAAAATGGGGGTGACGGGATGCTTCTTGTATGACAAGCATGCCCGGCTGAGATGTATTGGAGTGATTGAGGTTGATAACATTGGATTGGTGAGATGCTGAGGGTGGGAAAGTCGAGGCTTCTGGGACAGTGGCGGAGAGTGTGGTGACTGGATGCGAGTACGTGCGTGTATGGCTACGGGAGTGCGATTTGGATCGAAAGGCGCCGGTAGGCGATGGTGCATCAGAAAGGAAATAAGTCGATTTGAAACGGTCCTTGGTTGTCTCGCTGCCGAGCAAAGGGGTCAACAGGAGCATAGCAGGGTCGTGCAAACGTACCTTGGTTCTTCGAGGGTAACTGCACTGCGCCCGCTGCACCCCATGCGCAGCAGGTTGATATTTGAATACAGCCGTTCTTGTGCAGCGAGGAAGTCGCCGTCAGGGATATGTACAATGGTGTAGTCCGAACGAAAGTGAGCCAGGGAAGTTACCATGAGCGTACCCTGCGGTATCTTGACAGACACGTGCGGATGAGTACGCGCCATAGTAAGAGCTGTTCCAGGACACTCACTTCTTTTGGCCGCGCTCCGTCTTGTTTCCGAAGGTGCTGGACTGCCGCTTTAAACTCTGCTTCGGCCTCTGGATATGTCATTGTCGAAACTGGGCTCAGCGCAGTGACAACGATCTGCAAGTGCCTACGTCAAAGTGCGGCATGAAACGATGCCTTTCGTCAGACGTGCCTTATGCGAAGGATCACCAGTGTACACCGTCAACACCGTTACCGGCCTCGTACGTTCCACTATCCTGACAACCCTCCCGCATTAGACCACCAGACGAGAGCGCAAGCACCTAATGAGACCTCACCACTTTTCGACAGCATAAACCTGGTACCCTGCCAACTCCATACGCTCCTCGACGATCTCAAACCGACACTTGCCCCCAATCCACTGCTCCCCGTCCGCACCTTCCATCTCCTCACAACCCCACATCCCCGCAGAAGGTACATAGCCCGACCTGTCCGCAGTCGCAGTCGCAGTCGCAGTCGCAGTCGCAGTCGCAGACCCCGAGCGCGACCTCATACCAGTGAGTCTCCCTGTCGTTGGTTTTGAGCGCGGCGAGCGCGTCGGTGGGCTCGGGGGTGAAGGCGGGAAGAAGACATAGGGAGTAGGTGATCGGACAGTGGGCATTAGCAAGCGTAGAGGTCGACCTGAATCTATACTCGAGCTCGCCATTGTCGGCAATGAGCTCGAAGGTCAGTTGAACGTTGATCACAAGGCAGCCCCGTGCCTTGGCAGCTTCCGTGAGGGTACTCATTGTCACACCTTGCGCCAAGTGGGTGTGTGACCTGTTATGACGTTATGTGACATAGTTCGCGATCGGTGCTTGTCACACTCATCCAGCAATGACTCAAGCAGGCGTCCAAACTAGGTGGGTGCAGATCCTCTATAAACATGCAATGACATCAACAACTTGAACAAGGCAATGATAAAAAGTCCCTTCGAAGGAAGAACAATTTGACTCCAAACTCTACCCAAGTAAGACCGACTTCCGAATCCCCAATAAAACGAAACCGCATAGCCAAGTAGTAGATTGGTGTTGAAAATACTGCGGATGATAAATAAAAGGACGATGAGAGAGAGTGTGACGTGATGCGGCATGATATGGCAACGGTAGGATACAATTCGATGTTTGTCAGGGATAAAAATGGTAGCGTAGTCTGATTGCGCAGAAAAGATAGAGACATGTGGATTACATATGAGACAGATAAAAGTGGAACCTAACCCGCATGTGGGGGGCATTTCAGAGCACAATACATCCGCTCGAGAACCACCTGCCAAAAAATCTATCAGGCTCGAATTCATCGTGGAAAGGTGTTGGGTATATACTGACCAGTTGCTATTGAGCTGCTCAATCCAGCCAACGACCATTCTCAGCCTTAACCGTGCACTTTTCACGGGCAAAAGCTTCGCCTTCTCGTGTTCGTCGATAGGAAGAACCATACACATCCAGAAGGAGAACGCGCCGGGGTCTGTATCCGGTGGTTGCGACCCGTACGTATGGTTGAATCGCTGGACTACCCATGGTGCCGTCCCGGCACGTAGCTGCCTCAGAAACGCGTGACAGGTGGCCAAGAGGGCAGGGGTGGAGACAGATTGTGATGTTGGACGGCATGACGTAGACAACGAGGATGTCGTGGCTGTAGTGGGTGAGGAAGGAGCCGAAACGCCCGAAGCAATGTGAGTGAGAAAAGAGTGTGGGGAGGGAGGCAGTAGCGAGTCGGATCCAGGATAGGAAGTCGAAGACGTAGCGCTCTCATCCTGGGTCGCCCAGTCTGCCAAGTCGTCCTCATAGTCGTCTACCCTCTCTACCCTTCCAATCATGTATCCGTCCAACGAGCCACGTTCAAGTATTCTAAAACGATGGGTACCCCATGTTTGAACCATGCTACGACCATCAGGAAGCATCTGGACGTTCTTTATTTCCAGCATCGTGCCAAAATCCGAGCCCGCGTTGGTACCGTGGCCAGGAATAGGTGCGGCCCGAGGTGGCATGATCATTCCAAAGGTCGGCGAAGGTTGTTCTAGGCACCGGCGCAGCATCAAGCGGTAACGCGGCTCGAAAAAGTGCAAGATGGTGGGCATTCCTGGAAATGATAGCTGACAAACGAAGATGGGTGTGTCCAGCCGGGCGTCACGTTCTTCCCTTTGCAATGCTTCTGCACGGCTGGCATATGAATCAGGGTATGCTTTGAGCACTGCACATGACGAGCCGATGAGCGAATGCAGAATCATGACAAGTGACATATTTCTTACGAAGGGACAAGATAATTTTGTTCAAAGGGTGTTCTTGAAAGAAAGCGAATCCGGGAAGGCTCTCCCGACACAGTGGGCAAAGCATGCTATGATCCAGTGAGCGTTGGAGACATTTAGAACAAAAAGTCTAGCTTAGAATTAGATTTGTTACGCAGCAAGACATCGAAACGACCCACATGTTGGCACGGTGTTGTGACTGGTTGGTTGAGCAGCATGAAACAGATCTCGCATGTGAGCTCGGTAGCCAGAGTCTTCTCAAAATCGTCTACAGTGTTGGAGTGAGGAGGTACGTGAGGTGCTGTAGAAGCCGAAGGAAGATCGGTAGAGGGCGTATCTAGCTGTTTACGATGACGTTTGCGAGGCCGAGGCGATGAGGGACTCGCGGGACGTTGTGATGATGTCGGTGAAGGTGGGCGGGTATTTGATGCGCTTGCCTCGGCCTGGCAGGTATGGCCGCTGTCCGAGTCAGTGTCCGAGTCCTCATACGTGCCAACAAAATCATCGGGCTGTTCTTCTGTGTCCTTCATGGCATTGTTAAGAAGGTCTACGATGTTATTGACCCTAACATCTACTCTGTGTTGTAGAAGTTGGGGGGCGGTATCTTCGTCAGAATCGGACGGTGCGGGATAGAAAGCAACACGAGAAGAGGACGGGATATTTGGAGCGAAGCCTTGGCTCTGGGCGGTAGAACAGCTAGGAATGGGGCATGTAGAGGAGGTGATATGTGAGGAACAAACAGTATGACCACAGCGGAGAGTGGTAGGGGCGACGAGGAAGGCGGAGGGAGAGCAGAGTGGACAGTGAAAGAGGGGGACGAGGTCATAGGGAGTGGGGAACATGATAGCTTGCAGGGTGTACACGCGGGAGGATGGCGTAGGTGGCGGGTATGATGTGTAATCCCTGATTATAAGGAGTATGAGTACCCGCACTGGAGTTATGTTAATGCCTGGTGATACGCATGAGAGTACCGAATTCGATTAGAGGGACAACTTGTTGTGAGGAAGGTCGATTGAAGGACTGAATCTGAGACTCACGGAGTTGCAGGAACCATGAAGGAGAATCAATGTGGATAGGGTACGTAGAGACTTGTCAATTGACGGTAACAAGCGTCAGTCACTCCTCGCACCTTTTCCAGCTCACAGACGATCAAGGAAACAAGCTGACAGTCCTTCAGAACTTCCTGTCAATCACGATCCAGTCCTCAAATCGAGGGCATCACGTGACACAACGGACCACGACTGGTGGCGCAGGCACGGAGCCGCCCATCTACAAGATCTGATGCCAAATGTCATTTTACCTCCGTCGCTCCTTATTTCAAAAAAAATAAAATCTACAATGCAAGAACAAGTGCAGTACTGAGCCATAATCACATTCTCTTCCCTTACAGTCTTCCTAACACAATCATCATGATACAAACACATGCGCCGGTTCAAGTACACACAGATGCGAATTTACTTTTGCTTGGACAGCCACATTCAGTGAATCCCTTCACTTCACAGATTCGACATGTTCGTCGTGGGCCAGCTGCTGTTAGGTAAAGTGTTAGCGCCTGGAAGTCTCATACTTCTACGGTGACTTACTACTCATCAGCTGAACGCTTGTAACCGAGCTTCCCGATGAACTCCTCCAGTTGTTTGGGTCCCCGTGATCCATATGGATAGGGCAGAGGCTTGGGTCGGACTCCATTCTTCCCATCTATCCAGTGCAAGATCGGTGTGAAAATCTAGACAGCGTGTTGTTAATATTTGAAACACAGCAACAGCAGCATCCCCGTCACGGACCTTCCATGCAACATCGAGCTCATCATCTCGTACAAAATTCGAGTGATCGCCATTCAAGGCGTCGAGAATGAGGGCCTCGTAAGCCTCTGGGATTTTCGTGTCCGTGAAACGTCTCTTGTAGGTGAGATCCATCTCAGTGGGCATTGCACGGAATGCGTAGCCAGGGCTCTTCGCGTTGAGCTTCAGGTAAACAGCCTCCGAGGGCTGGATGCGTACGACCAATTCGTTGCGCGAAATATCCGCGAAGATGCCCTGCGTGACGTCCTTGTATTGGATGCGGACTTCGACCTTGGCTTCATTCAGGGCTTGGGGCGGAAAACTCAGGAGCTATTCGATCAGGCACGTTCTGACGCAACACACCTTTCCCGGCCTTCATGATGAATGGGACACCTTCCCATCTCTCGTTGTTGATCCAGAGCGTGGTAGCTGCGAACGTGGGGCAAACTGAGTCCTTGGGGACAGTGTCGTCGTCCAGGTAACCCGGCTTCCCATTGGCCGCAACGTACTGGCCCAGGAGCGTGTCTTCCTTCTTGATAGGTGGGATAGCGCGCAGGACTTTGACCTGAGAACAGACACATACGTGAGAACAGGGGCTATGAGACTTGTTGCACACGGAGTACCTTTTCGTCCCGAATGTCCTCCGCACCGAACGACACCGGTCTTTCCATCGTCAAGATACTCAAGACTTGCAACAAATCTTCATGCGATAGTGTGAGTACACCCTTCCCACGCATTCCCGGAGCACTCACGGTTTTGCAAAATGTCACGGATGATGCCAAATTCGTCAAAGTAGCCGCCACGACCTTCAGTACCGAATGGCTCCTTGAAGGTGATCTGGACGTTGCTAATCGAGTTCTTGTCCCACGACGAGCCCAAGGCAACGTTGCCAAAGCGCAGGACGAGCAGGTTCTTGACCATCTCTTTGCCGAGATAATGGTCAATGCGGAATGTCTCGTCCTCCGTCCAAGACTGCTTGAGTGAGCCAAGGAGTTCCCGACATGAATCGAGGTCCTTTCCGAATGGCTTCTCGACGATGATGCGGTTGATACCCTTCGTCGAATAGCAGCAGTCTTTAATATTCTTTCCAACCGGGACGAAGACAGAGGGTGGCAGTGCGAGATAGAAGACACGGTTGACATCGCGTGATTTGTAGGTCTTCTCGATCTCCTCGAGGTGTTTTGTCAAGTTTTGGAAGGACGGAGCATCCTCGTAGCCACCAGAGACATATGTAGAGAACTTCTTGAACTCCTCAATCTTGGCGGCCACCTCAGGGTCGTTATCTGGGTTCTTGATATAATCCGTAGTGCGTTTGTGGTACTCGGCGGTGTCCATCTTGGTACGAGCATACCCAACGATATGGACGTCTTTGGGGAGATAACCATTGCGGTAGAGACCGAATAATGCCGGATAGGTCTAAAGTTCGTTTTAGAGGGTCGTCGTGGACTGGCCATGGCGCAAGCAACGCACCTTCTTTTTGGCTAAGTCTCCTGAGGCACCAAAGACTGGCAGAGGAAGTCAACTACTGGAGCGGGATGGGAGATAATGAGACAGGGGCGCTCACCAACGATGATAGTGTTATCTTTAAGTGAGTTACCACTGATCTCCATAGAAGGGATAGTGCCAGAGCGAGCACGCTGCATGGTGGTCATTGTAGGAAACTAGATGGTCAATGTCAGAGAGAGGAGGAATGTTGTTGTAGGATCACGGGAGATTCTTTATTGCTAGCTGACGTGAGTGTGAGAGAAAGACTTGTGGGTGATGGGGAGAAGTAAATTTACCCTTAGCGGTGCCTTCAGTCTTCGTCAGCGGGAAGGAAACTAGTCTCAAGGGGGGTTGCTTATGTTTGAGGGAATGTAATCTCCAATCGCAAATGTTATCGTCGGTGGGATTCGTTACGAAGATTATCGCACCCTCATAAGCCGGCGCACCTCACACAAACCATCACATCATCGCGGTCGACTCCGGTCCGCCGAGCCACGTGACGACCAGTGCAGTCGGTCATTCGCGGTGAACAACGGTGAACGTGCATTTGAATGATGGACAAGCACGACTTCATGTCGGATGATCCTGCTATCAAGCATTTTCAGGACCTCGTGTCTCCCACCTTTTCAAATGGAGATGCTACAGCCGTGCAGATACGCGCCAGTGCACTCATAGCGCGTCTCAAGGCACTGAACAGGAATGCCAATGCCGCCACCCGCGCACACAAACATGCAACGACAGAGGCCCGGCAGGAGATGGACCAGACACACCTAGGGCTGCAGAATCTCCTCTACGAAAAGCGTCATCTCGAGAGGGAGATCGACAAGTGTCGGCAGTTTGCGTATGTCCCCCCGTACTCCTCTCTGGTTTGCTCTTGGCTTGAACGCCACCTAGTTCGATCTACCAGGACGTCCCCCTATACTCTTTGGCAGAATTTCAGGAGCTCGCGCCACCAGAGGCTCGCTCTAATGATGTTCTTGATAACCCCCATCAGTTGATGCTCAACCGCCTCAGCTTCGAGCTTGCTGAGCGGCAAAGGTACGTATCGTTCACCTCGCATCCCCCTGGAGAAACACATCTCACCATCCCCAAACAGACTCGACCTCCGACGAAAAGAGCTCATGACCCAAAAAGAAGACCTTCTCAAGCAAAGCAAGATTAAGCTCGCAACCGTGGAAAGTGTCAAATCGCAAATAGACACGCTCATGAAGGTGCGAGCATAGTTTTCTTTTCTTTCCCGATAATTTCCGTCCCCGTCCTCACACCCCACGTTGTGTCTTTCTCAGGCTGCTGCAGAAATTCAGAAAAAAGTGGACGAGCTGGTACCACCATTACCGCCGTCTGCTGCCACGACTCCCGCTCCGAGTTAAGGCCGGTGCACAGGCTCAACATATTCGGCGGCCTCCTTCACTCTGCCTCGCCATCCATCGTGCCCACGGTTGTCTAAGCAAATACATACTACAATCAAGTCAATGGGGCGGGCACTACAGAAGATCCCTAGATATAGGTACAACAGGACACGAGGATGAGATGGTTTCCGACGAGGGTACGTAGAGAGACAGCGAGTTGGGTTCATAACACAGAGGGATTGGAATGAAAGTCGAGACAAGGAAACTTGAAAAACAGCATGGGAGAAAAGGGGTATCCCCATGGTCGATGAAAACGATACCTTTGTGAAATTGTGACAGCAAGTTACACAGAAATAAAAGGGAAAGGACGAATAGTGGATATGATGATGGATGTGCGAGTACCAGTGATGAGCGTCAAATGAGGTGTGAAGGCTGATGAAAGGAAGCGAAAGATGTGAGATATCAACACTAGGCTTCTTCTTCACTGATGCTGCCCACGTCACTCATCTCCTCGTCTTCGTCTTCTTCTTTGCCACCTAATGTAGCATCGACCACTTCCTTGGTTGCAAACCGTTGCACATACTCTGAAGGATGAGGGTCAGAGGTGAATCCATGAACAGCGCTGGTGGCACGTACCCTTGACCTTTGCCTCGTACTCCTTTGGATGCCGCATCATGAGTGCTGCAGCCTCGCCGTTCAAAGGATCATTTGGATTTGGGTAGCGTAGAAGCTGTGGCAAGAATACTTCAAATATATTGATCATATCTGCACCACCACCGTCATCACCTCAATGGACAAGTCACCAGAACCCCCAAAGTAAACATACCAAACATCGGCGACCATGTCTGATTGATAACATCCAAGCAGACAGAACCGCTTCTTCACCGAACATCAATTAATAACATACCCGTCCCCGTCGGCGATAGTGACTTACAGTTCATCAATATTAGGGTGAAAGATCTTGTTCATGAAGCCAATACTGGGGGATTTGTATGGGTACTCGGCTTGTAGTTCGACGTGGATCTTCCATATCCCACCCGCGAACGGTGCTGTGGAATCAGATTAGACACTAAGGCTGTACGGGTTGGGTGGAGTAGGGTGGGGCGACTCACTCTCCGCAGGTCCGTAGAAACGAACGTAGAACTCGCGCATGTTGTCGTTCACGAGGGTGACCTCGTAATCCGACATCAATCTGAAACAAACTGTTCGTCAGATGCAAGGGAACCCTTGGGAGAATGGCAGATACGCACAGTTTCATGACATCAGTCTCGATGCGTCGCTTTGTCGAGGCGTGTTAGGGGACATGTTAGTCTCGTCTGTAAACAGCGATCAAGGAGAGAATACTCATCATATTAGCTTGGGCTTGGGATAAGAGTGCTACGTGGCTCGAGGATGCGATACTTCGAGTCAGGTCTTTAGGGCCACAAAGGACTGACAAGCCTTGCCCAGTAATGACTACACGCATCCATATCGGCCGGCGGCTGTTCACATGAAGTGGCAGATAATCGGATGCTTCCTTTTCGGGTCCCGACACCGACCGAATCGCAGAATGGGCTCTGGGCAACGCCGGTATCGTATTTGAATCTCCAACCATTGCCTATCATCATATCGACGAGCTCGGCGCCGCACACCGTCCTATCATGATCATTCCTATCACAACCCAGAATCTAGTCTGCAAGACATCCCCGCCGAGAACATCTGCCTACAACAACATCCATAAAATACAACATATATACGAGAACGTGGGGAAGAAAGTATGAGAGCATCCAAAGAACATCGTTAAAACAACACGTCGTGGCCTCTCCCTCGCGATCGGGGACCTGCGTACAAGCTTGGGAGAAAAAGCCACGCTGATCGTTCGTTATTCCGCAAAATCATACTAATAGAACGCCCATTCCTCCGTGACACAGTATTCGTCGTATGGGTTGCAAGGGTACTCTTTCTTGTATCCGGTTTTGCGTTGGCCGTAGGGGTCCTGCCCACCTGCAACTCGAGCGGGGGGAGCGTTGTATGCGGCGGGTGGCCGACGACCTCCGGCACCAACGACGTTGCTTTCCGCGGTCCCGCTGCTTGCAGAGAACATGTGACGGGGATGAGAAAGATCGACGTCAATGCTTTGCTGGTTGAACGCTCTCATAGCCAAGAGGAATGCTAACGGTGACCTATTTCAGTCAACTGTGACAAAGGACATAGAAAGGACAGCATACCGAGCCAGAATGCACCAAACGCCGCAATCAAAATCAGTTCTTCCTGGTTCTGCGAAAGGACGCGAGCCCCTTCCCCTTGAGTCCGATGATGCTTGACCACCCTATGACGACGACCCATCAGGCTTCGACATTCCTTCCAACGCAACGTTCTGTGGCGGATACATACAGGAAAATAAGGGCCCCGATCGCCAACACCGTCACCGATGTTTGTGTCAAATGGATAACCTCTGGAGTTAACAAGGTTCATTCCGCTATCTTAAGCCCACACAAGAAACCAAACTTGCGAATCGAATGAGGCATCATCTTCATGATGAGATGGCCCATCGCCAATGCGAGAATGCCTGTCCACGAGTGTCTGGTGAGCCGATCGCCATGTTGTTTTCGTGGTCGTATCTTAGCCATACCTTTTATAACATGTCTGAACGGATGTTCGGTGAACAGCGCCATTATCGTTTCAAAGGTCGTAGAATGCAAAAGAAGTGGAAAAGGGGTGGGTGGGAACAGATACCCAGATCCCCAGTCTTTTCGTGCGGTTTTTGGCCATGAGGCTCGACACACCTCGAACACGAGGCACGTCTTTGGTCCCGAAATGACATGTTTGCACACACGTTGCAATTGTTGAACGTAAATAGATGTACTATGTATATACAAAAATGGACTTCATCTACTTATATCCTCGCACCTCCAATCAGTGCAATCCAGCTCGATTGCAGGTCAGTATCGTCGAACATGATCCAGTCGTGAGTGTAACAAAGTAGCTTGCGGGAGGTCATCGCGCGAAAGTATTCTCGTCGTGAGGTATAGGCAAACTGGCATCAATCACGCCGCGAAATGGCTTCGAGGTGAGCTTAGCCAGAAGCCACCACTCCTGGCACCTGCGTAATCATGGGTGGTGCGCCGTGCATGCCAGGTTGGATAACGATCGAGTGTCCTGGCACCTGTTGCACGACATTGCTGCCCATTTGCTGAGGCATCATTCCATAGGGCTGCTGGTATGCTCCGTATGCTCCATAGGGAAGGCGGGGGTATATGTTTTCAGTTGGGTACCCTGGGAATTCGCCGAACCAGCCGAGCTGTGAGATGTGCTCCCGCCATGCATAGACCCTGCCGAAAACGTCATTAGCATTTCAGAACCTGGAGGGAGAGCCCGAGTTTCAAGTACCGGCCGAGTACCACTGCTCGTGTGGTAAGAGATATTACAATCACGAAGAAAAACGCGACTGTGGAAGAGTAACATTTGTCAGTCTCGAACTGGTAAACCCAAGGAGCAAACTGCGCACATAAAACAAATATGCACCACGATAATGCTTCTATCACCTTCATTTCGTAGCAGTAGGTTTGTGCAGACACTGCAAGTTTTCGGACGTAATCAGCCGCTACGACCGCTTCCACAGGTTTAGAAGCTTACTGGTTCCATTGTTCGTCGGCTGTTCTTGCCCTGCCAAAGGGTAGCATTGGACATATCCGATAATATCACTGTAGCGTGTTATTCATGACCGCTCATAATCCGCAGGATGCATGACCTACGCGGACCAAGCCCCCATGGCTTTGCAAAATCGATAAGCACTCCGACTGACGCATAGGGTGGTGGGCGAAAGTGTGCTCACCTAGCCATAGCACCCCTAGGATGAAGTGCACAGTCACCTCGATGATGGGCTGTGCAAATTGTATCCTGACCCCGCTTTGAGCGGCGGCCTAGCAAGAATAGAACTCACTTACAATAGAAGAAACGTAAATATTGTCGCGGATGGTACGACAAGTGAGAAGATGGCGAAATCATCTGGAGGGAGCGCGTTCGTTCAGGCGAGGCATCCATGACACGACATTACTCAACTCACGATTTATGTGAGGCAGAAAGAGCCTCGCAAAGTTGGCAGCTAACCCAAGGACTGCCCCAGAAAGAAAAAATACGGATACTGCGTGCCAAGAGCTCCATTCAACATGGGTCCTTGAGAGTACTAAAACCGGGACGTACCATAGGCTATTAGCCTTAAGTTGGTAAACAAGATGGTCATGCCCGAGGGTGATTCTTGTTTGACGGATCTACGGCGGTCGTTTCAAAGTCGTAAGAGTTCAAGGTATGAGTGAAGATTCGGAATGACGAAATCCTTGTTCCAGGAGAGTTCGCGTCTTGGTCACGTGGTTTATGAACTTTGTTCCTCGAAGGTTACTTCGACTATTTGGGCGCAGGATGAACAACTTGGAGAATGAACGAAAGTAAAAACGGTTGTATAGAAAGCTTATGCCATCTAGGACGTTTACAAGTACATGTACATTTGCTAAGCAACTTCTCTCCCTGAAAGAACGAATACCACAGATCGTACAGTCCCTCTATCAATGCCAATAAGATACCAAGAATATCACAAATATCCTCATCACCGCCTGGGCGACGCGTTTCTCTTGTATTTGTCTGCAGTATATGCTCGTGCAGGGACCTTATGTCCCTGTGATGACCATTCCGGATGGCGTGAATCATTCCGGCGCGATTCCTTCCGCCATAGCTCAGGATCGGCCTTCTCATTAGTGTAGGCTCTGCCTCTTGATCGTGAACGGGCGACGACAGGTTCCGGAAGATTGGATGATTTCGAATTGGGGCCGAACCAGGGATATGAAGTGACAGAGATGAACCAGACATTTCGGTTCACTCGGTAATAGTGTTTCAAAGCTATTCCAAGGAGGAATAATAGGAATCCCCATACTGCAGCGAGGCTTAGAGATAGACGTGAACGCCACAAGGAGATACTCACCGAGGATGACGTTGAACAGAGAGAATGCCTCGAGGACGCGGTACTGTGCCTGATAGGTTTCTGTAGAAACTATACCATAGATGAGTAAAAATGTGATGTGAAGAAAGTGCTGCAGAAACGTACATCCGGCTACGTCAACAGTTTCTAGCTCATCTTGCGACGAGAAGCACTCTACGTCTGCATTCTCGGAGTCAGAACTGGCCAGGAATGCTCCAAGGGCTAAAATTACTGATCAGCATGGAGGGCTGCGGCATTACGTTCAGATCCACGTACCAAGCCAGAATGTCCCCAACAAGCCCAGACAACCCAGCTCTATTCTGGTTGAAATGGGGTTTCCACTACGAAGAACGCTGCATCCGAGACTGTGATGGGAGTCAGCGAGTGCTCATGCAAAGAAGTGATCATGAAGCTACTTACAGAACGAGCAGGATGAGCAAGCTGGCACTGCAGACGAAGATTGCAAATGGAACGAAGCGAGCTGAGCGCCACGGTCAGATGTGGCGATTTCAATTGACCGCACAGCACTCACTGAGATCGGTGATGACAAGCAGGCTCTGGAAGTGAGCTGCAATAGCCAGGCAGATCACCGTCCAAGCCAGAATTACCCCTAGTCACCACAAGGTCAGTCAGAGTCCCTGTATTATCGCAAGCGATGACCAAGTGCTCACCATAAATACTTGCTCGAGCGATATTAAACTTCGAGGGCATTGCTGGTCGTGTAAAGACGGATGAAACAGAGAGTGTGGAAAGACGTTTGCGGCGAGACGGCTGGCGTTCCCGCAGAGTTGATTGTTGACGAGAAGACTGAACTGGACGAGACGATTGATACTGACAGTTCAGGGGAAGGGGGCGAGCAGACCTCATCTTAAAGCAGGAGTTATAGCTAGCGAGCACGAGGTATGGGGGTGTTATAAGATCTTGAAACGGCGTGGCGTGCGGCGTGCTGTGTCGTTACGATGGCTTGTAGGACCTTGATGGACAACGAAATGCGGCGGGGGGAACACGAGTTGGTGGTCCGCTCAAAAGGAACCTCGGATCCAAGCTGTGCTTTTCACGCCTGAAATTTTCTCGACGTCTCATCATGATCGCGAAAGCCGGGGTGCTCATGCACAAAAGCCTCGAGGCAAGCACGGACTCAAATTTTACATCTATATTAGGAAACCCCCTTGAGATTAGATATCACATTCGGAAAAAAGGTTCCGTGCAAGTGGGCTACCCTGTTCTCACAGACGGGATGTACCTTCACGGCAATCCATCGATGTTCCCAAGCACCCTTTCCGGGGTACCAGCTCACTACAAGGTACATCACATTTTCCCTTTGTACACCCAAAACAGCCAAATTTCAGTCGTTCCGGCCCACTTCTCCTCGAAGGCTTTCCCCAACACGTGCAAACTCACTCAGGCATTCAGGATTGCGCAACGTGGCCGGATTAATGCTCGTTATAGGTGCGCCGTTGATGATCTGAATATGGACTGTGCAGTTTGGCATAGTGGGCGTATGAATAGAACTTACCTTCTTCACCAGCACTTCAACACGTTTTCCGTTCAAAGTATACGGAATATCCTGGACTTGCACAATCTTCAATGCGCCGCGGACATAAAATCAGTAACGTGCAGGAGATATTACAGCATGTCGGCGTACTCACTCGAGCGGGGACATGGCGCGGGCTTCTCCGTGACCTGATTTCCACCTTGAGCTTCTTTTCCAGGTCTAAAGATAGTCTTCTTCCCGCTGGCAACTTCACGAATAGGATCACGCGCTCATCTATCCCACCCTCGATTGCTTGTCCCACGGCCAACGCGTCTTCTATCGTGTCGGCCGAATGCCGGGTGGGTAAGGGCGAAAAGCATACGTCGAGAACATCATATATCTCAGATGAGCCGAAACGAATTCCGCCTGGATTTCTGCAATAGATATATGAACACCTAGAATGAATGGAACAACTGGAAGATTGGACGCACAAAACCCCATCACTTCTGCCCAGCATTATGAGCCCTCCGCCATTTCCGCTGCGCGATTCCGTAATCAACACATGGTCGCCGTGATCTGATTGCGAAAACAAAGTTAGATTGAACAGCCTCGGAGTTGACATGCGAATGACAGGAACATTCGACACTCACACCACACGTGGTTGTACTCTGCAAAGTAAGCTTGATGGAACCTTTCCGCTGCCGCTTTAACAGCCCCATCCGGCGCGCAGAATCCAGGGAGGGGCCAGAACCCGATGGGCATGCAGGGGAAAGGCCGCACACATACCAACTCCCCTGCTTGGCCCGCTTCCGTCTTGATCCCTTCGGGGGAGAATGTTTCTATCGCCATCCCGAGCAAGCGACATTGGATCTCCCCGCGGTACACGGGGAGAGCCGAACACATTCCAGCAAACAGGGAGCAGATGTCCGTACCCCCTGGTCGGATCCATATACACTTAGTCGCTGCCGAGAAATAGATATAGCAAAGTTGAGTTCGTAAATCTTACCTGTTATGGAGGCAAGCAGTACATTCGGGTGAATGTGATCGTAAACGTAGTCGAACAACACATGTGCCAGAGGAGACCCGGTGGAATATATATGACGCAAACACGACAGATCGTGCTGTTTGTTATCACGAGGCTTATAGCTTTTCTGCCGATCTCCCTTCAGCAAGAAGGGTGGGGATAAAGAGATAATCAAGCTTACAGATAGTTGATCGAGGTATTTTGCGCTAGTTCCGAAGATCGTTATGCGCACTTCATGCACGAGGTTCCATAGATATGCAGGGTCCCTCAATGGACTTCCATCGTAGAGAACCAGGGTGCAGCCTAAGCTTAGACCGCTCACCAGAAAATTCCACATCATCCATCCTCTGCAAATTGGAAGATTGGTATCAAAGATCGGCGCCTTATTATAAAGAACTTCGTGGACGAACGTTGTAGTGTAGTAGAAGAACACGTCCTCCGGCTTGAGGTCGGCACAAATCGTAAACTCCTTCTTAGCTTGCAAGAGCATCCCGCCCGCCCGGTGGACAATGGGTCTGTGAAACGTGCGTTAGCTCTCTATATTGGTCCAAAATAGTTTCGCGACTTGCTTGGGGCGGCCTGTGAGGGTACGCCAGGACATAACACCACGCTACATCGGACCAATGACCCCACTACCCAACAAACTACGACGTACCTGTCGTCCCCGAGCTGAAAAGAATCCATAGGGGCCAGTCAAAGCCTTGTCGAACCCACATTATTTCACCATCCTCAGTTCGTCCAAGTTTATTGTCCTTTCCTGTGGCGGCAAATGCATCCCAAGTTTCCCATTCATCCCGCAATTTGTATACGCCCTTCCCACTCGTCTCAATAACGACGACCTTTGGCCAGAGAGCACAGCGATCGTGAAGGCCAGACAGGAGAGTCTCTAATTTCGGTAAGTGGGGATGCACTTTGGCATTATAGCTGTCGCAGCGATGTCAGCAGTGAGCTCTTCCCAAGAATAAGGCAGCTCTCACACGACGGCGTCCACAGCAAATATAACACGGGGCTGGACCTGCTCAAACCTGGATAGGGGTGCACAAGTAAGGAGCCCTGTGCGCGACTGCGCGAGAACCTGGAACAGAGTTCACACACCGCTCTAGCACGCCATCTGGGCCGAAATCTGCGGCAGCGCTGACCCAGATGCAACCTGGAAGCAACAAGGTGTTAACATGGTGCTACGTGGGACTCAGGAGCATACCTATGGCTGTAGCCGCAAGACAGGCAGCCAGGTTCTCCTGTGGAGGGAATTGTGCTATTCAATGGTCAGGAAGCTCAAAAGTGGTAAAGCAACGTACAAAGCAATTGGATGAGTAGGACGCCACACGGTCTCCGCATTTCAAATCGAGTCCTCGCAATGCGGATACAAGATCGGCCACGGTCCCATACAGCTCCGCGTACGTGACGCGTCGATATGGTGGATTCGGACTCTCCTGTGTCGGCTCGGCTGTGGCCGCATGTGAGCTGACACTCAGGGAGCCTCGCATTACTTAGGGAGACTTACTAGCTTGTATGAGAGCTATCTTCTCCTTCGAACGACATGAAAGCATGTTCTCTGCCCAATTCAACCGAGCTTCTGAGAACCAGGTGGGGTTCGCAGCTGCAGCTGCAGCATTATCGACGACATGATTCCCCTTATCCCCGATTATCCCTACTTCATCCCAGACATCGCCCCAGAAGAGATCGACGCGACTTATGGACCACTCGAAAATATCGGCGTAGGAACGCAAGGACAGGCCGTGTTTTTTGTTCACCTTCTTGAGAAACCTAAAACAGCGCGAAGCCTCTGGGTTTTCTGGTTTATGCATAATCCTATCATCGGATGCTGCGGCCATGGTGTTGAGGTCCGTCTGTTGGCGAATGGGATTGGTCTTGCCGCTAGGTGTTCAACCACGAAGTTGAAGGCGAACGAGCACTTGACCCGGAGCTTGAGTTTCGGCTAACCGAGGACGTGACTTACTTTTGGTCAGAGTCATCTTATCTTATCATTACTCGCTTGTTATGTAACCCCACGAGCCAAGCTGAACATAATTTCGTTGAAGAACGTCCAAGACCCTCTAAGAAAATTAAAGAAATATTCTCGTACGAGTGACCTTCCTCAGCGCAGCAAGAATCCACTCGCGATCTGCGCATATGTTGACTTCCGGGAACCGCAGAGCTCATCATTGCGTATAGAAGTCGACTCCGAGACATCCAGTCGAGACACGAATGTCAGGGGAGTGAGGCAACGCCGCGCAAGGATGTCGCGGGCCAAGTCTCGGATGCGTCGCAGTCTCGTAAATCACCGTCTCCCCAACGCAAAAATTCATCACGCCATTTAAACGGCCTTGGACCTGAGCGGGTATAAAAACGATTTGCGATCATTTGTTGAGGCGATAACTACCAGCCCAGAATTCAGCTCTCTCAGCCTCTGCAACCTTCGTTCTTTCCCCAACTACTGTCTTTCCAAACTCGTCTGCAAATATCCAAATTTCTTTCTCTAAATGGACCGCTTTCTCGCACCCCACACAGCGGAAGCGCTGGCGCATGCCAAATTAATGTCAGTACCATTTCTCTACACTTCTACCCAGCAAGCCATGAACTGAATGCTTATTAGGGAGGAGTGGCTCATTTGGGACATTGACCAGCCTTCTCTGGACGAAAACCTTGTTGCGCGATGTGCCTCATATCAGGCGTTCCAGCGTTACATTTCTGGGGAGGACCTTATTATCAGACCTCGTTCCAGGAGCGATCTCGAACACATCTTGTAGGTTTACTTCTTTTTCCATCTGTGATCTATTCTGACTGGTCACGGTGGGTTCTGAAGGCGAAGATACGCCTGCGATTCCATTCACAACGTGATATCTCGTTCGCGCTCCGTACTGCAAACCGGGGGCTACAGCAGGGTAAGTCCTACGAGGTCTATATCTGTGCATCCAAGTTCAACGTTTGAAATACCACAATTAGACATGCTCCTTGGCCGAACAGTCTATTCGCAACGTCCTCGGTACAAGCGATAATACCCCTATACTTCTTTCATGGCATCGACCAAATAGGCCTCCTGTAGCATCAAAGCAGGGTACCTTACTCACCAGCCGCTCCATGATTAGCGCATAAATCCATCGCTCCATCATGATAGTCTTCACCTTCCTTGTTCCTCGGATCTCAAGCAACCTAAATGTACAGTTTCAGGATAGTATGTGGAGCTGTAGAGTTTGCAGAGACATCATAGTCCGGTAATTGTGTACCGTCACGGTTTGTCCACTCCACGGTAGTAAGATACCTTACTAGTCATGAATGAAGTCATACTTAATCTACCGCTCGGGTGATTTTGGAGGATGTGGGCACGTTTTGAACTTTGAGGGCTGGGAGACGTGCCTATCAGACGGAGGAATCATCAACCGCGCATCTGCGGAAGTACTCGAAATGATATCTTTAGCTAACCGACAGTCATTGCATGGTCCCGCGCCACCCATCTGACCACACCGGAATCATGCTATCTCACCCAGCCATCTCGGATGTGTTTCATTTGAGCACAGATCATGGCAACAGCAAGCCAAAGATGTCATGGTGCGCTCTTGAAGGACCCCGGCATTCACAAATGTTGACAGCATTCCATACGCCAAAAGGACGAACGTGCGTCCGGCATGGCACCTGCTCCTCATCGATTTGACAACGCGTTTTTCAGGTTTGGTTGCATTGGGTTGGAGCTGCCTCCAGGCTGCTGTACTGCTCTGCCTATTAATACTTGAAGACCAACCTATACTCATGCTCTCTCAGTCGAACTGAGAGCCATGCTGAAACGGGATCTGTTGTTGTTGGGGTTATGTTCGTCGTTCACGAACGCGCTGCCCGCCCAAGTGGTGCTGAACTCGCCGGAGGCGCTGAGGACAGTCGGTAAGTCATTCCGCTCGTGATTTATTGGATGATTTCTGCTTTATTGAACACCGGCGCCGGTGGGCCACAGATCGTCCTCTCCGTGGCCGATTCTTACATATTACCGATATGCACCCTGATCCATACTACTTGCCCGGTGCAGCCCCATCTACATCATGTCACCGTATAAACCCCAAGAAGAAAACGCGCGCGGGATACTATGGAACGCCCTTTAAGTGCGTCTATATCACAATAGAACACGCGGCACCACTCATTTCTGTCCTCGATGCAGGGAATGTGACTCGCCATTGACCCTCACAAACTTTACGCTCGACTACCTGGATGAGCATTGGAGTGACGAGATAGACTTCGTAATATGTAGGCATCTCTTGGGCCTTACATCTCGTATATACGCTCACTCGATCTTTCATTAAATTTACCAGGGACGGGAGATAATGCAAGGTACGAGCTTAGGACCTTGTTCCTCGCTTCAGTGAAGTAACTTGACGCCGCATACAGACACGAAGATGATGACGAGATTCCACGACCCATTGACGAGATTTACGACCTCAATCGAGCTATAGCAAGAAAGATGCAAGACGTGTTTGCGAGTAAAGGCATACCTGTCGTACCCAGCTTAGGCAAGTTCTTTTGACATTTTGTGAGGTCTTCAAAGATGTAAACCTGCTTCTTCTCGGATATAGGAAATAATGATATCTGGCGTGAGTATTCAATTCAATACCCTTTCACCAGGGTTGACGGACCCGCCTTTCTCTTCACCAGCACACGTAAGACAGAGCATATGGTGCTCTTGATGTGTACTGATCCTTTATTTCTTCCCCTGCCCAGAATATCCTTCTGCCAGGTAAGCCATGATCAATGTCTTAGAAGACTAGCCCTAATCTTCCATATTTCCATCAGGACCTAATGATGTTACCCGAACCTTTTCATCGTATGTCACTTTGAGCGCCCTTAAACTGTATATTCTAACACTTCGGCTAAGGATATGGAGCAATTTTATACCCGAATCATCACAGGCCTCATTCCTCCAAGGCGGCTACTATTCTGTAGAAGTAATCCCTGACGCGGTAGCCGTCATCAGTCTCAGCACCATGTATTATTATGATTCCAACAAAGGTGAGGATTCATGCAGTGCACTTCTGACTCACTGGCTCTGACAAATTAGTTTTTTTTCAGCGGTTAAAGGATGTCTGTTCAGTGATCGCACTGATCCCGGGAACATGCAATTCGATTGGCTTGAGGAACAGCTAAAGTCTTTCCGGTCTCGCCAAATGCAGGTAAGGATGCCGCTTAAAGCCAAGAAGACGGGATCATTGAAATTCTGTGTCTATTTACAGGTGTGGGTGATAGGTATGAGATCACAATGTTTAAATTTTGCGTCCAATCGAACGTTCTTCCGGAATCAGGACATGTACCGCCGTCAAACCAGCATTACTTCCCAGAATGCGTAAGTCTTTGCGTAATTTCAAAGCTTGATCCTTCTCACGTCGGCCTCTATGGATCAGTATTATCGGTATGTCGAGTTGGCCTTGCGATTCCAGGACACAGTCCTGGGCCATCTCTTTGGTGTGAGTGTATTCCATGTAGGTTTATGCGCCCAATACTGACCTTGGCGCATCACAGCATCAGAATATCGATCACGTAGGAATGATCTCGCTGAAACTTTGAGCGGTCGCTGACACATGGAACCACAGTTCTACTTTCTTGAAGCCGACGATCTTTTCGTTGGTTTAGGTGCCGAGAGCAGAGCCGCCGCCTCGGATACTTTGTTCGACACGTTGATTACAGACTTTGCAGCTTTGCCTGACTCGAAGCGCAAGATTAACTACGACAACTATGCAGCCGTCAATGTCAACCCTTCTGTAGTCCCTAACCCGTACCTCCCAGCTTTTCGAGCGTACTCCTACAACGTCACCGGTCTCGCCAACACTCCCGTGCGCTCTGTCGGCCAGAGTGCTTACTTGAAGGAGGTTCGAACACTTAAGCGGCGGAACCGTTTACCTCATCGACATGGGAATACCGCTGGTCAATGCGAGAATGCGGTGGATCGGCAGTCTTGGAGGTGCAGGCTCGACAACCCTTGGCATTCAGACGAGGAGGCTCCCTCAAGGAAAAACACCCTTTGGACGCCCTTGGGCTACGCCCAAGTGCGTCTATTTTCAATTCACATACAACGAATGATCCACTGATGGCCGTGCGATGCAGTACTACATGCCGAAGCTCGGTGAATATGACGAGAACCACACGCCAGATTATGAGCTGGAATATCTGACCTTTTCGCTGTCCAAATTATGGCCGTCCGCCGGAGGAGATCAGATCACGGCGGGAGATGAGCCAGAGCCACTTATTCCGCTGAAAAACTTACCAGATGTACTCCAAAGTTCAGGAGCCACGACATCGAAATATGCACCTTATAATCTAGATGACCTGACGATTCCGTCATGGATTGATCTCGCGTGGAGGCTAGGTCAGCGGCAGGAGAAGAAGCTACGGAAGCGGTTCCGGAAGTACATGTACATGGGAGGGGATGAAAGCTGAGCGCTGAGGCACGGAGGCACTGCACCGATACTGCGGAACGCGTGGAGGGGGGTGAGGCAGTAAGGGACAGATCGTTGTGACGCTTGTAAGATTATAATACATATAGTAGCCGTTATTGCACGATGTACAAGTAGCAGATGGACCATCATATCTATACCGTATGCATGACTGCTGAACAAATTTATAGTGTGGATTGTAAAAGGGAAACGGAGACCATCGACCAGGGCCCATCGGGAGTTATGATGTGAGTACCTGTGTGGGAAGATGGCACTGGTATTTTATTATGAGTGTGGCGATAAAGGGCAGGTACAAAATTGATACAAGTATTTGTGAAAGCTGGACCCATCAATTCTCTTTTTCCCGTTCCAAAACGGCCCCGTTGCCTTGACCACCGACCATACTGTAGTTCCTTGAGATCTCGTCACTGTTCCTGCAAAACGCGCCTGTCGTCTCGTTGTCTGTCCCACAAGCTCTTGCGAGGTCATCCACCAGGTCTTTCTCTGCTCTTTCCTTTTCACTTACCCAAACGGCCTACAGGGTAGTCCCTTCGCTTTTTTGATCTCTTTTGCAAAAGAAGACCCTCTGGCTTAACTCGCGAGATCGCATTCGAAAGAAAGTCTCACCCTTTCTTCTGCGCCGTCCGCCGCCACCATCGTCTATCTGCACTCCTTTATATTTCGTCGGCTGGTCCGCCTCTTCGCTGCGTCGGTATCCTCCCCAGCACACCACCTTCCTTACCGCCTTTCACTCTCAATCACTCTTGATTTCCGGTACTTATGGCTGCCGTAAATCTCCAAATGTCTTCAAGCATTCCCTTCGATTTCTTACCGCTGAATCACCCTCATTCCCGTTCAAATTCTATCTCGTCGTCCTCTACTCATTCGCCTAATTCTCGTCCTCAGTCTTCTCAGGGCTTCGTCCCCCGTCTGCCATCCGGAATGCCTGCATCGGCAGACGACCCATATCGTCTTTCCTCATACCTTGGCAGCGAGCAAATACGCCACAGCTCTGCGTACTCGCTCCCTTCTGCAGACATGTCGCCTGGCCAATCCCCTCCGAATAGTAATCTTACTAATCCTGCGCTTAAAGGCCATATCCGTCAAACTCATCTCAGGGCTCGTGCTGCGGCTTCACCGTATCCTCGCGATACCGAGAGCGTACACTCTTCGTCGAGCGAAACAGACGATCTCACCATGTTCCTGGGAAGTTCCTCAGATTATCCTAACATGTATGGGCACGGTCAACCTATGCCTAATAATCATCAAGAGACCAGTCACACCGCTGGTGCTTTCGGGAGAATGTCGATCAGCCCCGACCATGCGCTCCAGAAATTGGCAGCCAATGTCCGGGTTGCGACAACTACTAGTGCGTCTGATAGAGCAAAACAGATTTTTGTGCAAGCTTGGTGAGTTGTACCTTGACTTTCTCATGGTGCGATTCTCACCCGTCCGTGTCCAGGCTGACCGCCAACTATGCCCCTTATCCTGACGGCAATGTACCACGTCAGGGTCTTTACTTTTCATATCGACGGGTCTGCGACCAGTACCAGATTCCCCACATTAATACGGCGACGCTTGGAAAGGCCATCAGGCTTTGTTTCCCGACCATCAAAACACGGCGTCTGGGCGTTCGCGGAAATAGCAAGTATCATTGTACGTCCGCTGCTGTGCTTGATCTCATGATGATCGGAAGAACTGTGATTGACGCCCTTTTTCGGATAGATTGCGGCATTCGCCCCGCAACTTCGGCTGAAGCCGAATGGCTGCAAGATTATATTCGCAAGTCCAACAACAATGCAGGGCAGTCCTCCATCAACGCTGCTCGTGCTGCACAGGAGTCAGCGGAGGGTGGTAACAAGGGGGAGGAACGATCCGACGAAGATGAAGATGACGATTCTGAGGGTTCTAGCGCCTCCAAGCGGAACTCCTTGGTTCTTTCTGGGGATCTGAAGGGAAGCCTTACGTACCAGGATATAAGCGATAAGACGCCAACCGCTGGTAGCCTTCTATCGCAAGCTCAAGCTGTGGCCAGGAGCAACACTTACCCTAGCCATGCTCCGATTCGTCGACATGCGAGTCAACCCGAGTCTAACCTCGCACCACAGCCAACCTTGTCTCTTGGTCCCAGCCCCAATGGACAATACGTTCAATCCCAGCAGCATCTGTCCGTCCGCCACATGCCGCACTTCCCCTCCATCGAAGAAGCCATCGGATCCAACTCAGCCTCCGCACATAGCATCGCCGGACGGGAGGCATGGGGATGGTTCCAGGATCACCTGGACGCCGTTTTGGAGAGCGCTCGTGCCTTCAGATTCGACCAGTTTGAGATGCACTTGCGAAGCTTCTGGTCTAGCTTGACTGGTACTCACCGTGAAGTTGTCCACGCTCCCGCGATCGCAGGTCTGATGGCCAAAGCCGATGCAATTCTTTACGATGTAAGTAAGCCATTTGCTGCGGTGTGCCCCTGCTGATCTTTGAGCAGGAAATTCTGGAGTTCTTGAGGTCGCAAATGCTCTCCCCACTCCCCACCGCTTCTTTGAACAGTCTTCGCCAACTTGCAAGTCAAATGGAGAAGATATTACTTCTTGCTCTTGATGGTTACGGAACTACTTTCGTCGAGCCTAAAGTTGAACTTGGGGCACGTTTTGGACATCTTGTTTGTGCGTACCCCGTTTTGCGTTTGCCTTGAAAACTTCCCTAACCTGATCCACAGTGCGATTCCTGGACATATACCAAGTCACTCAAGCCCTCAACACCGTCTTGACTAACCAAAAACAACTTGCGGAGATGCGTCGGTCGTGGCAGAAAGTGGACTTTGAGTCGGTGCGCAACCAATCCGCATTGGTGTGCAACTGCCGCCATGAGGACCTCGTTCAACTCTTGGAGGTTGAATTTGTCGGCATGATGGACAGCCTGGCGAAAAGCAGCGAGCCTGTTAGAGAAGTGATGGCGTGGGCTGACAAGTGCACCGAGAAACTCATGGAGCAGCGTATAGGAGCCACCGAGGATAGAGGCACTTTGAGCTCACGCAGCGTCCTCATTCGCTGGGGATACGTGACCAGTCAGATCATGAGGGATCTGGTAAGTTTTCTTGACCAAAGCGTTGCCCAACCTTCTAACTTTAATCGCAGACAATCAGAAGCGACCCCGCCTTTGGCGCCTTCCAGATCATGAAATTGTTCCTCGAGTATGTATTGCCCCCTTTCATCTGCTGCGTTACTCATGAGTTACCAGTGACTGGATTGCGGTCAATGTGTTGAGAAGCGTCGCTCTGTCTACAAACTCCGTGGCAGCTTCTGTCGAGCCGGTGATGCAGCAACAATTCTTCACCCTGTCACCCATGGCTGGACAAGAGAGCTTTGCCACTGTCGAGGCTCGCCCTCCACACGCGATGAACCATACCCCGACAACGTCAAGCATGCTTGCCGCGTTGCAACAGGATCCATTCCCCGCTGGTGCGCTGGACGCCTCGGCTTCCGGTTTCAATTCTGATGCGTACGGAGGGCTTAACTACCTGGATGCCGCCGTGACCTCCGAGGATTCGATACCTTCGGTCCATCAAGCTGGTCTTTCGTTTTCCGACTACGCAAACGCGAACGCGTTCGATGTTGCGTCATTTTCCACTCAAGAGCTGAGCCTAGCGCCTGGCAATGCAACGGAGCCAGAGCGCGAGGCTGAGACAATTAAAGCGGAGGCTGCGTCCTGAATGCTCAGGATTGCACCAAAACCATACCTTTTCGTCCTCTGTTGGGTTGTGCAGAAAAATAACAGTCTGCAGATTTATACATATGTCAATGTTTCCTGCCTTGTCATTTATTCATACCTTGCGTCGTATCTGTATTGACAGCTTGCTTTTCCGAATTTTTGTGCTTTTCATACTCAATATTGTATAGGTCTTGACTTGATCTCAATAATACTCTCCATTCTCTCCATCTCGGACAAGTAGTAACTTCCAGGTATAAGTAGCACTGAGATTCCGTAATATATAAACGGTGCTGTATCAAGATGTCCGCGTCATAACCTGATCATGCTACTACTCGTCAGCCTCCTCCGATTTTTCCGCTGCCTCTTCGCTTGGTGCTGCAGCGTCAGTGAGCTCGCCATCCGCTGACGTTGACGCTGTCTCTGGAGGTTGCTCTCCGCTGCCACTGGAAGGTGACGTTTCTGTGGTAGGGGAACTGGTCTCTGTCTGTGGCTCCGTCTTGGCTGCGTTCGTTAGGCGCTGTATCTGTGCCTCTGCTTTCGCGATGTTTTCAGCGGTGACGCGCGCCTGGTTAGCCTCAAACCAAGTCTTTTTCGTCTTCAGGTCTTCAATGACACGAGGGATGTCACCTGGAGCGGTGGGTAGTGGTATGGAGAGCGTTGATAGCGCAGTGATAGTGCCTAAGGGAAGATTTTTGAGGGGATCGGACTCCAACGCGGCTTTAGATGCTTTGTCCTTCTTTGCCTTCTTCCCCTTGCCCACGAAATACGACTCTTCATCCTCTCCCTTCTTCTTGCGTGCTACCAGACCCTCGCTAACCGCTTCGACCTGTCTTATCTCGAGCTTGGGGACAATAGCCACATCTGCCCTCACAGGTAGCGTTGTGGAAGAGAGCACGATGTTACCACTGGTCTTTCCTGACAGAGCGTCAATGAGGGTTTGACAGTCTTCTATCTGTGCTTGGAAAGCCGGCAATGATGCCTCGTCGCGCAAACGCTCAGCGATGTCTAGCTTCTTCTGGGCTTCGTCAGCAGCACGCTGTACGCGGGCCCTCTCAAGGCGACGAGCGCGGTCTTCGTTGACTTTCGCCCAGTAACGATCGTTTGCCTCTCGGAACTGTTGAGCGGATGCTCGTTTCTCAGTAAAGAGAGTGTTGAGCTGAGCCTGTAAGCCGTCCCGCTCCTCGAAGAGTTTGTTGCGACCAGCATACATTTCGTCGGCCTCCTTCTTGAGCTCATCTAACTCTGTTTTGATGGCGTCGTAGCGGTCAGAGGTGGCTTTGAACTCGGGGTCGTCAAGTTGCTTGCGAAGTTCGTCGGCAGCGGCGCGGTCAGCTTCGATGGAGTCTTGGACAGCCTGGAAACCTTCCACGACCTTCCGAGTCCGTTTGGCAGTCGAAATTTCTTGGAGAGCACGTTTTTCGTCTGCAAGCTTCATACTACCGGTCTCGACTTGCTTCTCCAAGTTACTAAGGACGGTGACTTAGTTAGTATGTATGTGTAGAGTTAAGCACGAGAACGCGTACCTGATGTGGGCGTCAACGTCAGCAACGCTTCGGAATGGTGTTTTCCCTCTTGCAGCCTGCAAGTCTTTGATCTGCACGCAAGAACACCCGTTAGTCGCCGGTTAGTATACGTAAATCATTTCAGACGCACCTTTTTTTGGATTCCATCCTGTAGGGCTTTGAGTTGGTCGAGGACCTTCCCTCTTGAGTTCTTGTTAGAAGACTGCTGGTCACGTATACTGTCCAATTCTGCACGGAGAGTGGTCCGTCTGTCATTACCCGACCCTGACCCCGACTTGGTCGCCAGAGATATTTTCTCTCGGACAACGGCCTGCGGAATTGTGGTTTGGCATTTTTACTGCGAGGAACACGGATGAAGTGACTTACAAGCTTAGCCTGGAGGGAGTCAATCTCAGACTTTATTTTCTCCTGCTCAGTGTCATAAGCAGCCTTGTCAGGTCTGCCCGAGCCGGAAGTCGTAGCGTGGTCAACCTCTCCAGCCTTTGAAACTGGTGATGGCGGAACGGTGCTCGCTGGGGTGCCTTTGACACCTTTGGCGGAACCGTTGGCAGGAGCAGACTTGGTCTTTTGAGCGGGCATGGCTGGTAGGTGAGAGACCTTTTGAGAGCTCGGAGCAGAAGGAAATGTACGAAATCGTGTGAACGCCACCAGATGAAGTCCACGTATTTTTATTGCACGCTCAAAACTTGCCCATGTCCGTTTGCTCCCGACTCCCCCGAGTCGATAATAAGTTTATTGCTACTCTTCAACTGCATCACTTGCCAGTCCATGAAGACTATTACTTGCAAGCAAACGCTCTTGTGGGTCTGATACCAAAAGATTGATTAAATATGAGCTAGTAAGACAGACAGACAAGGGAGACGTGTATTGGGAGATTCAGAATACAACTTTGGAGTCGAGTTTTTCGACTTCCTTGCGACATTCCTCGTACAGTTCCCGATAGTCGTCGTCAGCATCAGCATCAGCCTCCTTCTTTTGTGCCTTCCGCTTCTGGTTCGGACAGATCATAACGCAGCTTGTTGGCCGTTTTGTCGAACTGGCGTGACCAAGTTCTTCTTTTGATGCCACGAATACATAGGGTATTTGTGCTTCCTCGGAGAGCACGGGCAGGTGTGATATAATGTCGATTGGGTTTATATCAGCAGCAAGGACGAGGAGTCTGTCCAAGGAATGAGTTAGGTTGCCACAAACAGAGCTAGCGAGCCACAAACCCTTGCTCTCCCTTGCGAATGCCCTTAACAACCTCCTTTACACCACGTTTTACCTGCCTGGCCTTCGAGGCTGTGGGCAGCGCGAGACCCAGCACGTTAGTAGGATGATCGACCACGAGAGTAGGATACGCACCCTTTTTAATTGTTTTGTGCAGTTTTTTCACCAGCTTCTTCTGTGCTAGCGGCTGCGCCAGAGGGGACAGGTCTTCAAGGGGAATTGTTATCTCCTCCTTTTCCTTCTTTACTTTCTTTGGCGACTGAACACGGCGTAAGATGAAGATCTGTGTGTTATGCGAGGGAGCAACAAACCGACAGCGCATCCTCCATCTCTACATCTTCTGCTGGTGCCTCCTCCACCTCCTCGGCCTTTCTCTTCTTTTCCTTCTTCTCGCTCTTGTCCTTCCCCATATCGTCAACTTTTATTTTTGACTGCCGACGACTGGCAGTGGATTGGAAAACGAGTGCTGTGACAGGACGTGTGACATCTCATCTAGTGTCACGCACTCTGGAGCTGGGATCACAGGGGTAAGTCTCTCAACATCACTCTATCTTGTACTATTTACAGGATCCTCATGATACGCAGGAGTTAGGTCTGTGACTTATTTTAGTTTCCTGGTAAAACTTCGTCACCCCCTCGGAGCATATTTAACCACATCCAGTTCATGCCTTGAACTTCAGCATCATACCACCAGTTCAACGCGATCGTGACATCCCCCAACTGCCTCACAAAATGCCACCAACCAACGGGAAGATAGAGTGTCTCTCCGGCGTTCAACGTAATATGCATTGGGTGAGCTTCGGGTGGCAGGGTGTTCGGCAGGTGAGGATCGGAGATGGACGACCATCGTACAGGTGGAGTTTCGGGAGGAGATGGAAGGAGCTTGAGCTCCGAGTGGGCGTCTGTTCGTGAATACGTTGCATGAGGATATGACCTCTCTACTCTCTTAAGGCCATCATTTAATCGACGTGGGAGGTGTCGGGACTCACCTTGCAAACACCATCCTTCTGTTGGCGGGAGTAGGGTAAAGTGCTTCGTACCCCGAACGACAGTGTAAATATTTTCGTATGGATCTTTTAAAAAGTTTGTTATGAAAAACAGTTACGCCATGAACGAACTCACCACTGTGTATACTCGTAACGCTGTCACTACCTCCGATCCAGAGGTTCACGGCGTCAGGAGTGCCATCTGTCGTTTCACCTCAGCACCTTTTCTGTGAGGTTTTGCGAACAGACTCAACGAACCCAAAGCATCGCTGACCCACTGGATTTCTGGGGGGACATCGTCTCGCAACGCTTCAAACTCTGATTGATCTTCTCCTTCGTTAGAGAAGAAGCGATCAGAATATAAGTTTCCGTTTTGCGACTGCAGATAGTATGCATGTTTCGAACCATCATTACTACCTGGATAGACTTATCGCATCAGGGTCCTCGGCGAGTTCAGTGGTTCAGACCTGAGTGCAGTTTTGTGAGAAGTTCCTGCATTGTCATTTTGTCGATGAATGGTTCGGCGAAATACAGTTTTCCATCCACGTCTCGAGTGACCGCGTCTGCTCGACTTACACGGTGTGATCACCAGTGGATTATAACTTATGGAACCTGAAGCTTACCCATTCGGAGTCATGGCTACTGAAACTGACTGGTTCCCCATTCGCTGGACGAGGTACTCGTCTGTCCATTTTGTAAGGGCAGGAAACTCAACGCCTGAGAAACAGCAGCATAGATTCAGGCTCATACTTAGCTGTCGTAGCCGCATAACACACCTTTGATTACCACGGGCCTTGATATATGAACAAGCCTCGCAAACTCCAAGGAAGTTGGTGGCCGATCACGAGTGTGGTAAAATGAACCGTTCATATCTAATCCTCTGATTCACCCATCTCGCGCAAGTACACTCAGTGACCTACCATGGTACTCTTGCGAGATCCATCGTAACAGCTCGGGGCTGATTTCAGGTCGTTGCTCTGACTCTTGGTCGTCCATTCAGTGCATGATTCTTGCGAAGGTTGATCAAGGTGATGCCAGTGACTGTCGAGAGTCGGAATGAATCAGGAAGGAAGTAATCGCGTGTGACATTTCGTCACGCGACGCGTTCTGATTCCGTTCTACACTTGACGCGCTCACGGTCCCGATCATATTCAACCGTGGCTTGTACATTGCCTCTTGCCCGCTTGCCACGAGAGCTGCCGCCATGCAGGAGAAACGGAAAACAAGGACAACAAGGGGGGTTAAAGCCCAGCCGGTATGGCTCCAGCACGTTACTTTTTCATGGCTGTACTGAGCACTGGTCTTCACGGGCACAGGCCGCAACTCAGAAAACTCTGCGAGACCACTTCCTAAGAAATGGCGGAGCGAACCCGCAACCAGAGTCTGTGGCTGAAGCAGGGGATTTGATTCTTCCGGACGTGGCACCCGATCCCAACAGCCCCGGTGTGGTTACCAGTGACGGTGCGGGGACGGAAGCCGAGTCGGCGCAGACAGAGTCTCAGCCTGCCGTATCCCTCGCACCCATACTAAAGCAAGGTGTGTCGTATACCTTCAAAGATGTCTCCTGCCTCATGCAGCATCGTGACTACTAGGTCAACCTGCTGCAAAACTATTCCCAATCTTCACAAAGATCTCTTCGTTCCGGGAGAAGCCTCCGGCACAGGTCATTGACGTGGATGAACCTGAAATCATCAATCTCATGGACACTGCCTCTGATGTTGAGCTGTCCGAAACAGAATTACCTAAGTCGTCATCCCACTACCCTTCCCCCCGCTCAGAACCTGACCGGGCAACACCGAGCACTCGCCCCGCTTCCCCTGCTGCTTCCGCGTGCTCAAGCTTCCCTAGTAGCCAAGCAGGTCTGGTCAGCACGAGCTTAGCGCATGCCACTATCCATGAGCAGGCACGCCCGGCCTTAAAGGGCAAAAAGAATTTGAAGAAGGAGCTGAATAAACAGGGGCTGTGGGGTTCGGGAAGCAGCCCACCTCTTCCGGACTCAGACTCACAGCATGTTCGTGGACCGCAGCACACTTATGCCGCTAGCAGATCCACATTCAAACGCAGCGCCCACCCAACTTCCAGTTCAAAGGACGAATGCTCCTCCTTGGCGTTTCTCAAAGTTCTATGGCAAGCCGACGCTGCTCCGGTACTCGATCCACATAACCTATCCGTAACGTATCAACCCCTGACACGCCAACAATATGGGGAATACTTTCGCTCCTTCAGTCCCGACCACGCCGAGCTTCACCCTGCCATCTCCCGACTATCTCCTGATCAAATAAGCGTTCAGGATCCCCCCGTTCAGCACGGTGATATGTGGGCTCATCGGTTTCGTCCGAGACGTGCGGACGAAGTACTCGGAAACGAGCGCCACGCTCTGTATTTGCGAGACTGGCTTCGCGCCCTTGAAATACATCTACAAGGGGACCCCGCGGCACATCCCACTCCTACGAACAGTCAGAATAGTGGGAGCAGGCAGAATGGTAAGTCCAAAGCGGTCGAACCACAACCACGAGGCATAAAACGACCCCGTGTCATTCGGGCGGTGGCGAAAAAGCGAGGGCGGAAGAGAAGGAGATTGGAGTCGGAAGAGCTGGATGACTTCGTAGTCTATAGTGATGATGAAGCCGACATCATTCATTATGATCCTCCAGAGGAGGACTTCGAAGATGAGGTTGCGTTTTGTCAGCAAACGCTCTCGCGAATCCGCCGGAGAGAAGGTGCTCAGGCTCACGAAGAATCATCCGCAACCTCGGAGGTCCCGCCAATCAAAAGCGACCAGTATCCATCGAGTCAATCGAAAGAACCTCCCATCAACCCCGATTTCTCCGATAATTTAACGAACACCCTCCTTATAACTGGTCCTCCTGGATGCGGCAAAACTGCTGCGGTATACGCATGCGCAGAAGAGCTGGGGTGGGAGGTTTTTGAGGTGTATCCTGGTGTTGGTCGACGCAACGGCGCAAATCTAGATCACCTTGTTGGGGACGTGGGTAAGAACCATATCATCCAGACGGTCCATAATCGCCCCGCAGAAGGCCCAACGAAGGCACAATCGAAGCACTCTGCAGATCTCGCTACTTTCTTTGGAAAAGGCAGGAGACTACCACCGGCTAAATCCGCAAAGTTACAGAGGGCGGGGACTGAAGCAGAACCAATCAGCATTGAGGTTGAAAGCCCTACAGATAGTTTCCGGTCACTACCTAACCCAGAGAATGGCCCGCCTCTTCCAAGCGAGGAGAACATCCCGAACGCCAATCACCCCGCAGCTTCCGCTCCGAAACCGGCCGTCCGCCAGTCCCTCGTGCTCTTGGAAGAGGTGGATATATTATTCAAAGAAGACGCCGGCTTTTGGCCCGCCGTTATCGACCTCATTCGTGACTGCAGGCGACCTGTTGTTATGACATGCAATGGTGGGCCCCCCTATAATTGAATGCCAGTGAGGACAAGGTTACTCACGACGTCCATGCAGATCCTCGGCTAGTTCCTATAACAGATTTGCCACTGCAAACTATCCTCGTGTTCGAGCCCTGTCCGTCGCCCGTGGCAGCCACCTTTCTCCAATGCTTGTCGCTCACCGAGAGCTGCCTCATTCCACGCGAAGACCTGATGGAGCTCTATGAAACCACGCATACCATAGATGGGTTAGACATACCAGAGGCGCCCCTATATCCGAGAACCGAGCCACTGCCTTTGCCAGACCTACGACGGTCTATCACCCAATTGCAAATGGCCTGCGCTGGCGCCGCGCGTGGATCAACATCAGAGATGCTCCAAGGAGCTCGCGAGGCTGCAGGACACGTTCGGCGATCAGCTCGACCAATTTCCGCTCAATCCAGTGTTCCATCCTCTCCATCAACACTCGAATGCATGGGCTGGCGGCAAATGAGTGCGCACGCTGACCTGCTGTCGTATGTCAATGGCCAACTGTGTAGGCCGCCATTGCACACACCCGAGGTGAATCTATCATGCATCACTACCTTGCGACCTCGCTCATACTTGCATTCTCCAGGCCCTAAGCTTAGGTTCGTCTGAACCCTCGCTTGACGATGAGCTTGGACACACCGTGCTGTTCATGACTTCCCACGTTTCCGACACGAGAGACGCGCTAGTCTCCTATCATAATGATGAGTTCATTGCGCAGGACGCCATCCGGCTTTCACGTGGTATACACGAGGAGTTTGCCACGGGTCCGATGGCGACGTCGATCAACCCCGCGGCTAGCCTAACGACTGAAAACACAGGATTCTTCCGTTCTCGCGTGGTATATCAATCTCAGATGGTGGACGCATTGCAGCACATCATTCAAACACCAGCCCCTCTCATGCCTCAGAGCAGCGTGTTCCTGGATTACATACCGTGGGTAAGATATATGGTCACGGTCGACGATATTCTTGAACGGAGGGCGTGGGATGGGATGGAGAAGGAGAAGTCTGGGAGATTGACTCGGAACAGTATGAGGACCAAGCACACTCGGATGATCGACCTCAACGACGCGCAACAGAAAATAATTAGCGGGACTGGGTTGCAGGGACTGTTAGGGTGAGAGAGTTAGGCGGAATTGGCTGTGTCAGTTAACGCTATGATTTGAATTCTGGAGTGGGCAGGGATCGAGCAGGATGTTTTGATCTAGGTGTTGTAAACGAACTGTAAACTTTCCCTCCTACCTGAGGCTCCCTGCAACTGATTGAGCACAGAAAGGCTTGATGAACACCTTTTTAGGAAGGAGTGCTTGGCAGGTTCGACGTTCATTTAGCCAAATCAGGATGCGTTACTGGCCACGTGTGTCCCCGCGAGTCGGAGCTCCACGTTGTCTAGCGCCGAAAGCGGCAACAGTCACCAGTTCTATAACGTCGACTTTCACAGTGCATTCACATCCCTACTCTGAAGTAGTCTCACCGTCCTCAAACTATCCCTCGTCTGCATTTCTACCCCATCATTGTTGTAGGCCAAATGCCTGGCCCAACTGCAGTCGCGACGATAAAACACGATTCCAAACAATACTCTTCATCTTCCTCCGACCACAGCACAACCGGTATTCATCCTTCCCAGAAAGAATCATCATCCGTATCTAGACATTCCCCGGTCATTTCTCTTCCCCCCCTCGATTATTTACAGCAACAACGTAGGGGCTCCCTCACGGATCCATCTCTCCATGCTGTTTCTGCCAATCCGTCTGCTTTGCGTCACGTAGATGGTGGTGATTCAATTCTGCTATCATCGAAGTCCGAAGCTCATGCAACGGCATCGCTTCTTGACAGGTCCACGGCCAGCTGCAAACTACGTGTTTGGTGATAGCGGCGCAGCCAGCGCCAGCTCCGAGCCATCGAACAAGCAAATGCGCAAGATACTACGCTCCCCTTCGGTCGAACGAGATCGCGGTCAACCTGCGAACGGCAAGAGCACGGCTATCTCCCAAACAACAACCCATACAAATGGATTTCGTACGTGGTTCAATTGAAGTGCTCTGGTGCAGCCTGTGAATCCTTTGCCAGGAAATATGCATAGCGACCAGATGAATATGGACAACGAGAAGAATTCGCCCCGGATCAATATGCGTCAGCCCGATGACAGTGATTATAGCTCGCGGCGGCAATCGATTGCAGTGAGTAGGCCCCACGTCCAAATTTTTTTTTGATGTAACAAGAGGGTCCCAGAATTCCTCAGACTCACAGCTTCCACATGGGACAAAACGGAAGATGTCGTCGGACCGAGAACCAATGACAAGTGATGAAGTCGATTCTCAGCTAGTGGGACCAGGTATACCCAGCCCAATGAACATGGACCCAGACGGCCGTGCACAAAAGCGGCGAGGATCTGCAGTGGAAACCCATAGGATAGCGCAACTAAGTATATACGACCACCGACGACATTCAGTACATGCAGGGGCGATGATATCCGGACCAGGCATGGCAGGAGGTCCAGTAGGGAATGGAAATCAGTGGTGGCTGCACGAAAGACGCGACTCACTGCCTGCTATTCTCCCAAACGGGTCGAATGGCTACGCCTCGGCATTCTCCGGCGACCAGCCACATGGACGACCACCCGCACCTCCAACATCTGGTAGCATGGCGACTTTCGCGTGGTCTGCAGCACAACAGCCGGATGGCCAACAAGACCCTAATATACAGAATCACTCCCGTCCGTTCGAGTCTCAACCTCTACCTATGACCATGATGCCCCCCATGACCTTCCCGCCAGACAGGCGAATGTCTGTCCCCGAAAACGCTGCACCTGCTGTCGGCCCAACCAGAAATGTGCGCTCTCGGTCGCGTCCACCATCGCGTCAGTTACGCGAAGCTACACAACCTACAGCTATGTCTGTGGGTTCTGAAATACCACAAGAAGAGCCTTCTGCGGCTCCGTCACCGTCCTCATCCGCCCTTAAACTACCAAAGGAGGTCGGCTCAACTCCTTACTCCCGCTCACCCGAGCTTCGGGTGTCTCACAAACTTGCCGAGCGGAAGCGACGGAAAGAAATGAAAGATCTATTTGACGAGCTACGAGATCAACTGCCCGCTGACCGGGGAATGAAAGCCAGTAAATGGGAGATCTTGAGCAAAGGTGCGTTATTACGTTTTTCTTTGTGTTCGTCGGAGCTGAGACTTGGCACTCTAGCTATCGATTTTGTAGGCAACCTCAAGCAAAGCCATCAAGATATGGCTCGCGAGATTGAAATGCTGAGGCACGAGCTAGACAGCATGCGACAGGGCATACCGCCCTTCGGACCAGGTGGTCCTCCACATCCCATTGTTTACGGCCAGGGACCAGTCCCATACCCACCGCCACCTCCTGGCACAATACCCCATCCTCCCCCATCCCACTCCCACCAGCCACAACAGCCGCATCAGCAGCAATCCCAGTCACGGCCGTCATCCTCCGAAAATGCCTATCAGTCAGGGGGTGGTCAGCCCTCTCACCAGCCAAACTCTGGTCCTGTAACGAATGGGAATGGCAGTATACCAACGAACAGGGTGGAGGCGGCCCCAACTTAACCTGACTTATGTTGTTGTCTCTCTACCTTTTCATATGTTGCGTATGTCTACTGTCGAGGGTTACATGTGATAGTTCTCGTTTATGTTCGGTCACTGCATTTTCTCCGCTGTTTCTGACGGACGATTCACTCTCATACGAGTTCATCATCTGTATATAGTGCCTACGTTTAGGTTTTCCGTCCGTCGCAATTACCACCACTACTAGCATCTGCAAACCATGTATGTACGAACTTTGAAGCAAACCCGACCATGTTCTCTTCTTGGGCTGTAGGGTTTCGTGTAAAGGGAGCTGTTCCAATGCTTATGATGTTAAAGTCAGAAGGGACATGCATGCTTCAAATTGTCCATGATCATCCCTTGCGCAACCTCGAACTCACTGCGGGTCACGGCCGAAGACGCTGTCAATGGCTGGAGGAGAACCTCGATTGTGTGATTACGTGATTGCGGACACG
>KN839835.1:2133571-2200538 GCA_000827185.1 Hydnomerulius pinastri MD-312
CACGGTGGCTCGGCCAAACAAGCTTGGTCCTTTACTAGCTTGACTCCTTGTTCTCACTCAGCTGCTGCAACAGCAAATTCTTATTGTTGCAAAACACAAGAAAAGCGCTCATGTCTGGAGTTTGTTCGACATAACTAACTCCCGAAGCTCTTATCTCGAGCACCCTCTTCTCACTTGCGTAAATTTCGGTTCCGCACGTATACCACACTTGCCCGGGTTCCCCTCAGACCACGTTCCAATCCCTACAATCCAAATTCACAATGCCTCCCAAGTCAGCCGAATCTCTTCTTTTTCACAAGAAGAAGCCCATCAAGAAAGAACTCTCCGGAACCCCTCCAAATGGCGTACCCCCATCACCACGCAAATCCACTACCCCGCGCCAACAGCCAACCCCACCTGACGCCGACGCCGACGAAGGCTCCAAGCTCCCCGAGGGCGAATTCTCAGAGTACAAGCTCATGTCCTCTGCGCTCAACGGATGGAAATACGACGTGATGAAATTTGACTCGAGAAAGCTGATAGACGTGTCGACGTGGGAGGAGCCGATAAAGCTGAATAGGAAGGATTTGAGGAGGCAGGAGACGGCGCCTGCGCCCCAGGTGCCTGCTGGCCCGATGTTGGGCCTCGATGGGAAACCTGTTATTGGGTCGGATGGGAGGATTGTGATGGTGGACGCGGATGGGAGGCCTATCAGTAGCTCGACTGGGGAGGGGCCGTCGAAGGAGAAGGACACGAAAGGAAAGGGCCCTGGAAATGGAAAGAAGAAGATGCAGAGGAAGACTCGACAGGTTTTCAAGGTCCCGGAGGAGGTCCGGCAGCTGAGGAGGGAGGAGCGATACCCGTGGGTGATGGAAGACGCTAGACAGAACGAGGTCTGGGTTGGTCAATTGGAGGAGGTGTCCAAGGCAGAGACGCACGCTCTCTTCATGCCTGCTGCTCAAGAGGTCTTCAAATTTGTCCCCGCCCACCGGTGGTATAAGTTCCACAAGAAACCCAAGCATCACGTCCCCGACTTAGAGGAGGCCGAGTCCTTAGTGGGCATCATCGCACTCTTTGATTGTCGCAATCCGTCTAATCTCTTTAAAAGATGGCTAAAATACAGAAGAATAAAGACCCAGAGCGCTGGCTTTTGCATCGCAGAAATGGGCAGGGTCCTTCCGCAGCCACGGCTGCCATGTTCAAAGCGGAACCTGGTAGTACTGGTCCAGGTGGAGCGCCACTTGTACACAATGCCGGCCAAAGTCGAGGACCTGGAGGGCGATCTTTGAAGGTTGTTAACAGGGGCTCGCAGGGCGCCGCCGATGAGGACGAAGAAGGAAATATTCGGCCCAAGAAAGAAGATGATGGAGAAGGTCACCTCGATGAGCAAGAGTATGACGAAGACTTTGCTGATGACGATGAGCACGAAGCTCCTAATATGGACGACGACGAGGCCAAGGAACTTGAGGTGGGTCTCCGGAATTGCGAAATTGTCGCTGATTGGGACGTAGAGCTTAAATGTTTCCCCCTTAGGAACGGCTGAAGCGTGAATATAAGATGGCCAACAAGACACGCGAAGGTCACATCGATGAGTCTGACGAAGATGAAGACGAAACACAGCTGTCCAAGGACGGCAAGTCACTCAAGAAGCTGATGAAGAAACTGGAGAAGAACGCTGCGTACGACAGTGATGAGGAGCGCAACCCGTACGCTAGTTCGGTAAGTTTTATTTCCTCTCCTTCTATCGTCTTCTACATCTTAATAACCATCCAAAGGATGAGAACGAAGAAGAGGAGGAAGAACCCCCGCTCGTATCAAACGAGCCTGCTATCCAACAGCAGCCCCAGCAAGTGAAATCGCGGTCCGCTTCCCAACAGCCTTCTCAGAAACAATCTCAGCCCTCGTCAGGCAATCCCACGAATGGCTCCGCCGCTACTTCTCGTGCGGTCTCACCAGCCCCCGCGCCTGGCATGGGAGGGCACTCCGTCGTCGCTAAACGAGCCACGAGTCCAAAGGCGCCAAAACTCAAATCGGCGAACGTGAGTAGGGGGAATAGCCCGCTAAGTGGAGCTCCTGGAGCCGGGAGCCGGGCGACAAGTCCTGTTGCAGGTAGTCGTGCGACCAGTCCGGTTTCGGGCGGCAGCAAAGGTCCGGGGAACCCAACGTCTCCCCCTGCAAAACCCACGAACAAGCGTAAGGCTGACGAAGTTTCTGGAGGCGGTGCATCTAGTAGCGCCGTCAACGGCGCTGGTGCTCCGAAGCCCAAGAAGCGCAAGCCACTGCCAGCTGGTCCCCCTCCTGATGGGGAACTGGAGGAGAGGATGTTGATCGAGTGGTTGCAGAACACACCGAATGCGACAACGAGGGACTGCATTCAGCACTTCACACCGTACTTGACAAGCGAAGCGAAGAAGGCGAAGTTTACGGCGATGGTGAAAGAGGTTGCACAGTTGAGCAAGGGCGTCTTGATTTTGAAGAGTGCGCTGCGTGGAGATTCTGCAGCTGCTTCTCCTGCGCCTGGGACGTAGGTCCGTACTTGGGATGCTGTACATAGTGTTTGGGCGGTTCATTACTGTATCACTGCGTGTTGGTCAAAAATCGAGCCGGCTGGGAAATGGCGGAAATCCAGAGGGGTGTCAAAATTTCCAGCCACTGATCCGCCACCACTTCTTCGCCAGCGGTGAGATAGCTGGGAAATAAGGTGTAACTTGATCTCAGCTGGCGGCGAGGTAGCTGCCAGTGAGAAATGAGTGTTAGATTCCAGCGGCGAAGTAGCTAGGATCTTGGGTGTCGAATATTTCCTTTGATGGTCAGAGTTTTTTTGCCTCCCGGAGACCGCCGAATTGCTAAGTCCCGTCAATCGAGCTGCAAAGAGCATGAAGCTACACCGTCGTTGGGTACTGGGTGACTTCCCGCGGGCTCGAGAATAAAAGATTATCATAAATCGGAGTGCAAAAAATATTTGAAATTGGGATAATCTGCGCATTTATTCCCCTGAATAAACCGCGCGCTCGAAGAATATATCGATACAGAATAAAAGTCCAACCGCCACGTGCACTCTACGCTTATGCAAGACATCACAAGCTTAATCTTGGGTGCGGAAGCTGAGGCAGACAAAGACGACTTCCAGGATGAGGAATACAATTTATGTCTTGTTGCTGCTGCAGTTATTGGAGGGGCAGAAGTCAGTCACCAAAACCGCATTGACAATCCCAACGAAACTGTTGCTAACGGAGGTCCATTGTGCGCGGTTTTTCAGGTCGCGAGATCTTCTCAGTCGCCAGGGATCATCGAGAGTCACTGCGGGAACTGATACAGACGAAGACTGCTGCTGCTAGTGCTGAGCAGCCAGCCTACCCAAGTTTCCATACCACCGGGGTTGCTGATGTAAGCAGGATTGTAGGTGTGAGTGGCCGAAAAGGGCGATTTTGACTTTTATTCTGGTCTGAAAAGTCTATTCGAGGGGGTCCTACCCCCCCTACAGATTAAGGTTTATTCGAGGGGTTGTATTGGAAATACTCTCCATAACGCACTCGGCATTGCGGCACACCTGCCTAATGCGTCGAAATTTATTCTAAAATATGATAATCTTTTATTCTCGAGCCCGCGGGAAGTCACCCACTATGCGTGTAGATCCTTACCGCGGAGTTTGAATTCAACCTTGGACTCAAACTCTCCGCCTTCACAAAATCAGTACAATTCCTGCTCCACTCTCGCATTCGACACACATTCATTACCGATCTCATAATTACATGAGCCACCTCTGTTTCAACGATGAGCTTGGTCAGTCGAATTGAGGAGGTACGACCTTTTCCTTAATTCGCCCTCCTAACTAACCCCTATCAGACTCACAGCAAGAATGGCCACAAAACGACTGTATGATCCCAGCTCACCCACTCTATTCCTGCGAGGATCAATAGCTTGGGATGCGAGTTATTTTCAATGGATATTCATAGATTGTTACTAACAACTTTACAAAGGTATGCGTGTCTCTCAGTGATGCATATATGCTGCGTAAGTCCTTAACTTGGCCACCTGTCTTTCGTCGGCTTACTTGATACACTGGATCGATGACTTACGCTCAGAGACGCGCAGCAAATTCGGTGGATGCAATGTACGTAGGCCCACTGTACTTTTTCAGCTACAAGTGTTAACAATTGTCGCAGTTCAGGTCAATGTGCTGCATTTCCAGCGCGCATGACACACCCCATTCATAGTACGCAGACTCCTGTGTCTCGTTCACAATGGCCGACGGACGAAGCGGGTCCACCGACCGACACCGCACCAACTTGCGACCACCTCCCCACAGTGCAGCCCGCCACCAACCGGACGCACCCCCGGCCTTTCGACGGGCATACTGGGCGAGAGGGTCGTAGCACATCCGATCCCGCAGTTAATATGTATTTCGTAGCTATTTGTCAAGTGTAATAATATGATGGGGCACCGGGCCCGGGACAGGTTTATCAGGTAACTAGCATATATTGGGCAACAAATCGTCGTCGCACTCGTCAACATCCATCACAACCAAGACACATCCGTTCACGTCCTGCATTTCGTGTATGTCCGAGATATCCATGGGCAGGTGAAAACGAGTGGACTACAAGATCTGAATGGTGGACTTTTAATGAATTTTTGACAGCGATGGATGATGCAAGTTAGAGAAGGTTAGCTGTGTACTATGTAGGCAGCGATGTCGTTGCATGTGATTTTGTTTTGTTTTCCCACGGCGTCATGTTTCGTGCATTACCACGAATTAAGGAATGAAATGTAAGCCTTCCACCTACCGGTTCCAGGAATAATTGCTAGCAATAAGCCCAGATATATAACATTATAATATGAGCTGGGCCCGTATATCGCCCCGACTGAGCCAGGCCTTAGATTTCAGCCGGAGGAGAAATCGCGGGGGATGATGGCGGAGAAGCTGTTGGAGAAGTGGCGGAAATGCATTCAACGACGGCGGCGATCTATAGCGGGGAAGTGGCGGAGGAGTGATACCTGGTTTACTTCTCCGCCACATCTCAGCTGGCGGAAATTTTTGACAACACGCAGTGTATGCCGATCATTTTGTAACTTATCCAAATCAGACCGCGATCAAATGCCCTCCGACATTAAAATTCTAATTGGTAATGAACCCACTCGTGAGCAAATGTCCACCAAGTTCGTATGAAGTCTCCTCCAACTTCGTTGCGGTGGGACACTGCACGCTGTTAAATTCGGAGCTGACAAGGTAAACTGCTGCCGTTAGGGTACAAACCCACGGCTTCAAATGCCCTAGAAGATGGGGACTCCCGTACACGCGGTGCCATGGTGAGTCCAACATGGTTCTGATTGCAACCCAAGGTCGGTTATGATGACTATTGAGTGCCATCCAAGGGCACAAAGATCTACAAAGATACGACATGATCGGTGGAATGGGCAGGCGGGTAGCAATATAATAAACAGATGACCTGGAGGATTGGCGCTCTCCCCTACGTGATATTTATAACTTTGGAACACGCGGAAGAGAATACTCGACATGATTTGCTGCCAGTTTGACAGGACCTAGCAGGACCTAGCACGCTGACTTGCGGATGCCAAGTGGGGTTTGGCACAGCACGTCTCATTGACAGCTGCCATCCTCCTGGTCGGCTTTCGTTATCCCGGGCCACGTTTGGTTTCTCCGAAAGTGCTCATCGTCTTCCTAGGGTCTATGTACCAAGTTCCCCCAAGTCCTCCCTGTGAACCTGTAGCTAGGAATCTTGATTTTTGTCCCGCGCGGATGAATATACCATCGACTTGGCCAAACTAGGATTAAGGTGAGTCTTGAATTTGTGTTGGATTGCAAATTATCTCGTGCATTCAGATGATCGAGAATTTTTCCGGATAAGGCAGTCAACATTGGTATGTTGGGGGCTGACATTGGCGGCTAACATTGCGGAAATCCTTCGCCGTAGTACAAAATGCGAGCCTCCAGCGCATATCGTCCTCATCCTTCTTTCCGTTACCCCCCTCAACAACACGGTCTATTCCCCCGTCCTCTCTTTTTTCTCTCCCGCCCGCCATGTCCACCCGTCTCGCCTCTGCCCTTCTCCTCGCCGCCACTATTGCCCACGCGACCGTCACCCCCATCCACCACGAGAGTCACGTCGAGAACAAGCGACTACCCAACACTTGGTATCATGAAGAGGATCACCCCGTACATAAGTTGTTCAGACGTGCTGCCGCCAATGATGGTGTCACCTATGCCCCGATAGGAACTCCCGGTATGCGGTGCAATCATGCTGTCTTTTAACGGCGCTAACAAAACGAGTAGAATGGTCTGCAGGCTTCCCCGCCGATCAGGCATCGACTACCAACATGCCCCAAGCTTGGACCGATGCTCTCAACGCTGCTGTTGCGGCTGGCACGATTCCTGATATCCCCGTGTCAACGAGTGTCAATGGACAAAACCCGACATACCCTTCTGGATTTGATCCTAACAGCGCCACAGTCTGTTCTTCGACTTACAAGTGTGTTACTCCTGGCGATATTTGGGATGCTCCCACTGGAGTCGTTGGCTTGAGTTTCGATGATGGCCCGTTACCGGTTCGTATTCCGTCAGCGCTCATGGTCAACGCGACTTACCTATCTATTCACAGCCATCGAACACACTCTACCAGTTCCTTGCCGCGAACAACGAGCATGCTACGCATTTCTTCATTGGCATGAACATCCTCCAATACCCTTCGCAATTCGACATGGCCTACACCACAAATCAAGACGACATCGCAGTGCACACGTGGACACATCCCTACATGACTACGAAGACCAACACAGAGCTGTTGGCAGAGTTTGGCTGGACGATGGAGCTCATCCACAACTCCACGGGAGGACGTATTCCCCGATTCTGGAGGCCTCCTTATGGCGACTCTGATATGCGTGTTCGTGCTGTGGCTAAAGAAGTTTTCGGTTTGACTACCATTATCTGGAACCAAGAGTAGGTTTTTTTGCATTAGTTTTTATGTTCGCGTCTGATTTCACCTCAAGTACCGAAGACTGGAGCCTTTCTGACACCCCTCCTGGCACCACCCAGGATAAGATCGCCACCCAGATGCAGACTTGGCTCAGCGGTTAGTAGATGATTTTCTCCGCTCCCAGTGAAGGACTTATAATCCTTCAACGCCAGGACCTAAGAGCCCCGGTCTCATTATTCTGGAGCACGAGCTTTCTGATCTGTCGGTCCAGTCCTTCATTGCGGCTTACCCCCTCATGGTTTCAAACGGCTGGAAGCGCATGTCGCTCACACAAATCGACGGCCTCGGCTCGTACCAGAACGCCATCAATTCGACTTCGCCTGTTACTCCTGCACAAGTTGGTGATCTCACCGTCAAGCCTCCCGTGACGATCTCCGCCCCGACTGCTACTGCGTAAGTCCAGCTCTATCCGCGAATTTTTATGACCCACTCATTGGCTGTTTAGATCAGCTGGTGGATCCGGCTCCGGCCAGGGCTCAGGCTCAGGCTCCAAGTCGAGCTCATCCCCCGGTTCATCTGGCACACCTCACACGAACCAGAAGAGCGGTGCCACGCACTACAGTGCCGCATCACTCGCACTGTCTGGCTTGGTGGCCGTTGCGGCCGCTGTGGCAGGCAGCATTCTCGCTTGATAGGACGGAGGCTTTTTCACATGGATACATCACTATCACACTATCTTCTTGGTTATCATACATTTTTACTATACTCTGGGGGACTCGGACATTTACATCTAGCTTCTATATATCATTCGACTCTTTGGCTCACGTGAACCTACGTTTTGGGTACTTTTACATCGCGCACGGATTAACGAAATCGTCACGATCATGATGATTACGGGCCTCATGCGTAGTATTCTATCTCGAGGTCCGCGGACTTGCACTACTATCTCATCCTTTACAACATCTGATGGCCGATGCTCGTCACTCTTTGAATTTTCTTCCTCTCCGCACCCCGTTAAAACCTTGATGTCGCTTGATAATCAGGAAGGAAGCGGCATCTGGTCAGTGGTCACTGTCCTAAGTATGTACATGTGGGTATGACTACAACTACTGTAATTGAGCGGAACTCCTCGTAAGATTCATAAAATAATCGTGAAAAACCAGTAAAATCATTGCAACCCAGAACGAGTGAAGGGGAGGGGCATGGCTTGCATGAGGGGGTGCTAGAAGGGGGTGCATCCAATACAATAGGCGCCAGCGATGAATATTTATGCGGACGACTGGAAAAACAGCAGAGTCCAATGTGTTCAGTGCAGCAGAGCCGAGAACGAAATCGAGTATATGGCTACCTCTGACGGTGCCTATGGTCCAAATAATTCCGACATTGCTCGTGAGCTCTATGATGAGAGAATGCTCGGCCATTTGATACGAAGGCCTTCGAGCCAGCGCATGTATAGAAGCTCGGCGATGGGCGACTTGCGGGCTTGAGCACCGGGGTCGTCTGCTTTGAGAGGGTGCCCTGATGATGACGCACCCGAATCCATTGGAATACCAGCTATATCCTCCTGGACTTCGGTAACGATCAGCCCCTTGGCGGTCATTTCGGATTTTCGGATGATCCGTTTGTGGGGGAAGAGACCGCGAGAAGTCTGAACGTGCTGTCGAACAGCGGGATTTCTGTAACATTTGCGGTCAGTCCACAATTTTAAGCATTCTGGATGTAAAACACACTCATTGATACCAGAGAGGACGTCGAGGATGATGTTGTACGCGAGGGATGGATTAGCCTCTCGCAAGTCCACGAAACCGCGAGATATCATGCTCAAAGACTCGATCTCCCGAGCATCCATATCGTCGCGTATAGCCTTCAAGGAAGGTCAGAATGATGGAAGGAAGATTTCGCATAGTACACGTACGTGCTCAAGCACCGGAAGCACAACATCATCGATCATGGCCCTCCCCGCCCGCTCCGACTCGCTTACTCTTCGCCTGAAAGACGATCGTTCTTTGGATGAGGGTGAGAGTGGGACATCGTCTCTGCTACGCGTAGTACCGACATACTCCGCAGAGAGTCTCAGCGAGCCGACAGTATCGACTTTCTTCACTGGCCGGATGGTGTCCACGCCTGTACCCAAATCGGCTTCCCGCATGACGGTGCCAGCACCGCTTGTTTTGTGTCTCGCAGCATACGACGAGCGCCGCGCGGATCGCACGGAACCGGTGTAAGCGGGTGGCGCTCCTAGAGGCGTCCCGTCGTCAGCTTGATGATCTTGCGGCGGAGTTGCAGGCCCGGGGCTATCGAGCGAGGAGTCGCTCGGCGAACCCTCAACCGCTGCGAGGAGAGTTGGAATGTCGTGCTCATCGGGAAAGGATTTGATCACAACCGTAGAGTGCGCGGCGTGCTGACTCATCCCGATGCCACTGACTCCCAGTGGTTCGCTGCCCTTGACGGCACCTCCCGTATCAATCGACGCTTCGTCTTCTTCGTATATGGAAGGATCCTCCATCATGTCTTCGTCGTCCATCTCCGGTAACAAATCTCTAGCAGCACTACTGAACGTTCCCATTACGGACGTGGTTTTGATCGTGTCGAAGTTCCAGTCGCTGCGTATCGTCCCGTTACTTTCCCAGTTCATCGTGCCCTTGACAGTGGCCTGATATGCCTGGACACCCTTTTGCGGAGATCGAGCACGGTACTCTTGGTATCGCTCGACAAGCTCGGTCAGGTATGACGTTTTCTTCGCTCCCTTTATGAATCTATGTTGGAGAAGTTCTTTGGCACTGGGACGCTGAGGATACATGTGAGAATACGTCGTGTAGGGTCGTCAGATACGCCTTACCGTAGCAGATTCTTTTGTGAGACATAACGAGACGAACTCCTTGAAGGCAGCACTAAAGTCTCCTTCAAGCACCGGCGGCTTCGCCTTGGGTATAAGGAAAAGTACCCGCATAGGGTGGTACTCTGCAAGAGGTGGCTCGCCCATAGCCATCTCGATCGCGGTAATGCCCAGACTCCACATGTCTGCTTTGGCATCATACCCAGCCTGACGAATGACTTCTGGTGCCATCCAGAAGGGTGTGCCGACAAACGTGTGCCTCAAGGTGCTCGTGAGTTGGGCCGCGACACCGAAATCAGCGAGCTTGACTTTCCCGGTGGCGGAGAGTAGGACGTTGGCGGCTTTGATGTCTCGATGAATGGTGCCCTCCGTATGGAGGTAATCGAGACCGAGAAGCAGCTCGCGGCAGATGACTGCGATGTGAGCTTCTGAGAAGACACCCCCTTTGAGTAGGTCAAGGCATGATCCTCCAGCCAGGTACTCCATGACGATCCAAAGCTTGTATGCCACGACGAATGACCCATAGTACCTCGTAACGTATTCGGAGTCGCATTGTGCGAGGCTGGCAATCTCCTGTTGAATCTCCAGAATGTCGTCGTCCGAGTCTTCCAAGTCTGTTCGACATACGGCGTGTTGAGCATTGAACAGCCACCCTGAACATGCGTCACGGCGAAGGACGTACCGATCTGCTTGATGGCAACTATTTGTTTAGTCTCATTGTGCATTGCCTTGTAAACCGTCCCGAAGCTACCAGTACCCAGCTTCTCGAGCAAGGTGTATTGACTTGCAGGATTGTTGCTGGGAACAGGGTATGGTTCTCTAGGACGAGGGCCGTCCTGACTACTCCTTGGAGACATTTGAGGTGACTGCACGTGAGGATCAAGGTTAGTATGAGAAGGCTTTCTGAGACGATTACTGGGCGGAGACATGGTGGTCTGAGCCAAAGCTGAGGAGACGTATCAGGCAGCCTAGACGCATGGAGCCATGAGTCGCCTGTTGTGTGACCTCAGTCTATGCCGAACGTGGTTTCCTTCTCCACGTGTTCGGAATAATCTTCAGCGGCAACTATCGCAGGCATATGACAGGCCTTTCCTTTTGACCAATGCATCCGCAACTGCATTCTCATACCTGCGAATGGCCATGACAGAGATGTAGCAATGGGGAACTAACCTGGATTGCCAATAGCTAATGTCGTAAAGATCACCAAAAGGGCTGATCGATGATCAAAGTTTGCTGGTCTTGTTGGGTCTTGCAGAAGTCCACTAGACGCTCTTTGAGTGCCTTAGCTGGAAAGGCCCGGAGACTGGAATGACCACTGTTTGCTTACCAGCGCTTTGGAAGATCGTGGAATGACGTCCGTACCGGAGAATGTTCCGTGGGACCAACTTGGTGTCCTCGCACGGTGGGGCTTGCGAGTTCGAGTTGTGTATCAGGATTGGCGTCCAAGAATAACAGCACACCTTTTTGCGACTAGGAGTCAACCTTGAGAACTATCTATACGCTCGTAAATATAACTGACAGAAACCAACGTTCGGTCTGTGCGTCGGGAAAGAACGAAATGACGCTCTTTCGGAGCATCTGTCTGATTTCTGTCACGGCTCCCCTGTCAAACCCCATTCAGTTTCAGCGTCATCCTGTCGCTTCTCGTGAACCGTCAGCAGCACTCGTGCGTCATTGTTCTGGCCGCCGTACGGATTTTGCGGTATTGTGATCATCTAGAACAGGGCGTAACAGGCCCGCCGGGCCTGCTGACACGGTAACACTCTTCCGGCGATGTCAAAGCAATGTGTGCATAGCAGGGCATGTCAAGTTGATCAAGGCGTAGGGCATACAGATATGATGAAAGTAAAAACAGAAAATCTCCAGCATGGTGATAAGGGCCCTCTCCCACCCAGCCAACAAATATGCACCTGCACGCTCATGCCTTGACTGCGTATTTGCGGAGAGGGAAGTGGATATCCTTCTTGTGCTGCTTGAGCGTCTTCAATGATGCCTCGCGCTACGGATCATCCAAATGTCTCAGTGCCACAATTCTAAGACTTAAAGCAGCGACTTGGCTTACCTTAGTCAGTCGCCGTCTGATTGCGCGCGTCTTCTTGGGCCGGAGGTCAAGGGGGAGGTACTTCTTGTTCTTGTAGTACTCCCGAAGATTTTGGCGTGACTTCTGGTTCATCACAGTCAAGACCCGTGCGATCGACTTCCGCACAACGTTGCTGTAAGGGGACAAATTCAGCCCAAATTCCTCCCACTTCAGATAAACAATCCTGGCGCACATCTTGGTGAGTTTTGAGGCAGCCCCGCCAGTGATCTTCTGTACCCGGAGGGTAAGAAGCTCGTTCTTGAGCTCAGAAAGTTGCTTGGTCAAGTCATTCTTCGACCTGCGATTTCACATGAAATAAGCCATACAATCAGGATTAGTGCGCGGAAATCGGAGCGTCTGGTGCTCACTTGGATTGGAGCTCGTAGGCCTTGACTTTGCCGGGCATTTTGGTGGAGGTGTCTGGATATGAACAAGTCAGTTAGTTTGAGTATATGGATACGGATTAAGACGCGGAAACAACGGGATCGCAGCAAACTCGTGCAATGATCAAATTGCGCACAGTCCACTAGCGCATCCCATCGGCATAACGGCGGTAATCTCACCTTGAGGAGGCTGTCGTACAGGTTGTCCGCGACGGTGAGCAATAATGTCTGGCTTACGCGATCGGGTACTGTACAGTTTATGAGCCACGATTCCCACGACCAGTCATCATCGACTGGCAACCTAAAATGGATAGTACCCCTGTCTTATATCTCCCAAGTTCAGTCGAAACAGCACTACTTGTTTGTGTTACAAATTTCTCTAAGTTACAGTGACAATCAATACACTTCTCGATGCATGTTTGATATGGTCTTTGCGGTCATTCACCACTTTTCATCTCTTCTACCAACTCCTCGAATTTCACCAATGTGCCCCCGAAGATATCCAAAGCACTGGAACGAGGTTAACCGTAGTTCAGATGCCTCCACCAAAGGCACAGCGAACTTACCTCCCATACGTTAGATCCACTTTCCCATCCGAGAGGTCATGAACACGTTTCAAGTCCGAGATATCTGCCCGAAAGTCCTGAGTCTCCAAGTCAGCGAACAAAGGAACAGCCCTACCTTTTGCTCCTCCGGCATAGGTGGTCGGTATTGTCACCCATTCTCCAAGCTCTGAAACCAGAATGAGCGCAACATCCAATTCGGTCACAAGTGAATAGTTTACTTCTAACAAGCTCTTCGTCAATGCCTTGACATAATCCTTCAACGTCCGCTGCGTGAATCAGGAATTCACTGGCAAAAACGGCGACTCATAATCAGAAGCAACCAGGTCGCAAGGTGACTGTGACCTGCCTACAATACTCGGATAATTGATCCAGTGATTCTATAATAGTCCCATTAACCAAGTAAAGCGGAGGAAGAGAGCCTGCTAACCTTTGCACACCTCCATATTTGTGATATTTTGCCATTTGTTCATTGCTACTAACCACCTATCCCCTCGACGGCGACAGCTACAAGTATGTACATATCGTAAACAGGCGCACGGTGTGAGGAGAGCAGGCCCGGCATACCTCACATCTACAACGAGCTTTTCCTTGCCAACCTTGTTCGATATGGCCTTAAGGTTCTCCAGGGAGAACATTGCTCCGGGGAACAAGTATGAAGTCACGATGACCTGAACGGAATATTGATGAGACGGGAATGAAATCTGCATCACTGGCAAACCTACCTTGCTAGCCCCCGCATCTAACCACTCCTGTGCATTATCAGCCGTTATTCCCCCACCGATCTGTAGACCACCTGGAATGCGGCAGGCGGAGATGTCCATGCCATGCCGTCAGGGGGGGAGAATGGGAATGAGATAGCAAAAGGACAACACACGCACCTGGCCACGCTGCCAGAGCCTCCTTCGCCGAATCATCATTTCTGGGACCTAGTTTAATAACATGCCCGCCCCGCAAGCCGTGCTTCTTATACAGACGTGCAAAATCTCCTGGTGAATGACTAGAAGGTGCGGACGTAAGGTTTAAAAGATCTCGAGATCTACAGATACAGGGGGATTGGAAGTGAGGAACGCGTGTACAGACCTCGCAACAAAGTTGGTCTTGAGACCTTCAGGGTCGGAATCGGACAGCGTGCCTCCGACGATCTGCTTCACTTGTCCGTCGTGCAGATCAATGCATGGCCGGAATGTGCTTCGACGTTTGCAGTGAACCATCGTCGGCGTTGTCCGAGTCACACTGACACTTCCGATCTCACTGAGTACTACGTAAGTAAACGGAGATGTCGGGGTCAGGAGGCAAGAAGCAAACGTCGCACAAAGCACAGGACGGCGATCAGAAAGATTCGAATCGAGATCAAATACTTCTGTGATTTTGTGATGCTCCCCAAGATGCAAAGAAATGTACGTGGTGTGTTATGGTACAGCAGAGCAAAGCAAAGACGAGAAGGGGGGGTGCACATTTTCCCTCGATGTTTAGTATTCCAAAGAAGCCTCCATGATCCGTGTCAGATGTTCCCTTCCATCTTCGCCCGCGACGTCACCAATGCTGGGTGCAAGATCCAGCACACGACGTTGCGGGAGTGTACCCTCGACGAGCGAAGGCACGTCGCCCTTGTTGTAGCCCACTGCCTTCAATCCGCGTGGTACACCGAGACCATCGAGGAAGCGGGCGATTGACTCGTAGAGGTGAGCGCCAATTTCGGAGTCGGGGATGCTGGTTATCGAGGGGTCGAAGAGGGTCGTGTTGTTGAAGACTGCGAGCGCCTCACGGTGGCGGTCGGGCGACGAGGGGGCAGTGAACTGGAAGACTGCATGGGACGTTAGACATCTTTCAGAGCGGCAGTAAATATGAACCTACCTGCGGGTCCTGTGAGAGCGACACTGTCATATGTGCAGATGGTTAGAATATGTTGTACTATTGCAATAGCAAGATATGATACTTTACCTGACACCGTGAGGGATGATAGGGTGGTCAACTTGGTATCCTGGATGTTTATACTTAGGTCCCTTCTTGTTCAAACCGGAGATCTGCACGACAGTCATCAGCAACAGAAGCAACGCCGCAAACGCGTAGGCGTACAGGATAGCTCATTCCATGGCATAAGTGCACGCCCGCATTTCCGAACCCAATACCAGCGAAGGAAGCAGCCAAGCTACGAGGCAATCAGTACGGACAACACTTTTGAAAAAAAACTGAAAGATGCGCACAGCATCTGGCTTCTTGCTTCGTGATCAGTCCTGTCTTTGGCAATGCGGGGGAGGTATTTCACTGTGGTCCGTAGTGCCCACATAGAGAAGATGTCAGCAACTGGATTGCTTCCTTGGTAGGCGGGTCTCAGTATGGGGTTGGCTGGGCGGGGTGTGCGTTCCGTGTATCTGGGAAAGGTCACTCCAAATCAGACCCCCTGAGCATCTGAGGCATAACTTACGGGATAGCAGTGTAGCTCTCGAGACTGTGGAACAGCACATCCAAACCTGCACTGATATGCACCTCGGTGGGACAGCTTTCAGTGTTGGCGGTATCAACCACGCCGAGCACTGGCTTCATCGCACGGTTAGCAATACCGGTCTTGAAAGCACGTGAGGTTACGTCGAAGATTGCCGTTCCAGTTGTTTCAGAGCCAGTTCCAGCAGTCGTTGGGACTGTTACATGTTCAGTCTAAGTCACGAATAATATCAGAGTACTTACCTGCAATGAGGGGTCGCAAACTCTGAGCGATAGGTAGACCCTTGCCAATCGGCGCGTTCACGAAGTCCATAAGGTCATTTTCTTTGTAGACAGAGAACCTTTACAGAGGTCAAATCCCAGAAACATGGTGATCCTCGGGCACTCACAGATTCGCGGTTTTCGCAGTGTCGATGACACTTCCTCCTCCAACACTGCGGTACAACCGTCGGTTAAAACCCCGGTTACTTCACGGAGCTTACTCACGCCAAGAAATGACTGAAGTCATGCTGCCTAGCCCAGTCGATTGCCTTCCTCCAGCTCTCCTCAGTGGGCTCAGCGACCACTTGGTCGTAAACCTCGAAAGGAAGGTCATCCTGCGACTGCAGAGACTCAAGAGCCTAAGAGATTTCGTTTAGCTAGCCGCGAGGTACCTAAGCGGTGGTTATCTCACGGTGGCCATTGGCTTCAGCTTGGCCACGATGGGGTCCGTGAAGACGCCGACCTAGAAGAACGGGCATGTAAGTGCAAAAAGCGCTGGAACGAAGTGAATACAAACCTTGCGAGCTTTCATGTTCTTGAGGTCCATGCCAACCTCACGGGTAACCCCCTCACCGAACCTCAGGTTGGACGCGGCGACCTAACAGTGCATTAGTGAATTGAGCACCTGTCGTAGGGGTCACGATATCATACCTCAAAAGCATATTCCTTCTCCACTGTATTCACAGGTGTCGCGAACTTTCTCAACTGGTTGAGAGCCATTGCGCCATGAGCGTGCGAATGAGCATGGGTTGCAGACCTGCATCCATGGCAAGGACAAGCGGAGTGCTGAGATGCGTTTATGAGACGGAATATAGTGCTCCTCGTCGCTGCAGGTGCCATGATGTTTTATACCTGTGAGCAAGGTTGCGAAGAAGGTCCGCAAAGGGAGGTGAGGGATCGGACACGGCGTCGGGAACCGGAAATATAAATGCGGGGTATCACGTGATCAATATGGTGCACGTGTGGAGGCTCAAAATAGCCGTATCTGTGGCCAAATGCGGAAAGCAGCTATACCTGTTTTGGAAGTTAGTTGTGAGCCACTTATCAGCGTTTCTTGTGCGCAGTGCCATTTGTTGTTTTCCAAAGCACGACAGGTTGGCGGTCCAGATTTACTTCGGCGTCCTCCATCTTTCGTTTTTCATCAAACAGACCCTTTCTCACTGACCACGCACAGCAGTCACTCCTTTCATTCGACGCCCCTTACCTCCCGTTCCCTTCATGAAGTTGCACGCACTTTCTTTAGCCGCATTAGCTGGCACCTCAATGGCTATTAAAATACCCATTCAGCAAGTTCAACGCTCACATTTGCACAGAAGAAGCGGAGGTGCTTCAGTTTCAGTCTCGAGACCACCTTCTCAACTCGCCGATTCTCATGTTCTGGCTGCATCTTCGGGCTCTTCAGGCTCGGGCTCCACGCTTTCATTAAGGTTTGATTATGTTTTTGAGAACTGGGTGATGACTTTTTCTAAGACGCGTCTAGCGACGTTCAAGACCTTATCTACATTGCGAATGTGAGTGTACCATCGAATTCGAGAGCCCTTATCTAAAGCCTTACAGGTTACTGTCGGAGGTGTTGGTGAGTTATCTACCTCCGAGGCTAGGAGTAAACCAAAATTGAACGCCGGTCAGCTTTCCCCGTGCAACTCGACACCGGCTCGTCAGGTATGTCACAATGTAGCATTACCCGAATTAACCTCACGCCGGCACTCTTAGACCTATGGGTAATGCCCACGACAGCACCGCTCCCCAGCGCAAAGGCTACTGTGAGTGTAAATTTTCCTGTCTAGGGTGGCGTCTACTCACATATTATCAGACGACAAGCCTGAACCTCACGGTGAGCACCAGCTCCACAGGGGCTATACACTGAAAACTGACAGCGGAGACAGTACGGCATCGGTTGGGCGGCAGGCCAAGTGAATTATGCTACAGCAGAGTTTGCAGGGTATTCAAGCCGTTTTCGTGGTACAGAAGACATAACTGACCATGATGTAGGATATCTGTCCCTAACCAAGCTTTTTTGAACGTTTCGTCATCCCAGAACCCTGCACTTGAGTATGGAGCAGCAGGCATCCTAGGACTCGGCTTCGACTCCCTGTCCACGATCGATGCAACCATAAACGCAACTGGGACATCATCAGGGCGGACATTGCTTTACAACCTCTTCCAGGACAACCCGAATGAGCCCAATTTTATCGCGTTCTCGCTCCAGAGCTCTTCTGACGGTGCCGGCATCGAAGGAAGTTTTGCAGTTGGTGAAACAGACCCTCAGTACGCCAACGTGACCAGCACAAACAAGATTCCTACTTGGCCGGTCTCTGCACCGTCTCGGTGGAACGTACTCCTGGACAACTTCATCGTTGGTACGCAAACCAACGACGTGTCAAGCACAGTACCCGGGGTACCGTCAAACAAAGCTGTTATTCTACTCGACAGTGGTACTTCTTACACGTAGGTCGTCTTTTCAACTCTTTGTAATCGAGCTTCATGGGTGTTTCAGGTATGCACCAGTTGATGCGTGCACAGCCATTTATGGCGGTGTTCCTGGGGCACAATACAACCCCAGCCTTGGACAATGGGTCGTTCCTTGCGACGCTGAGATCGACATGGCACTTCAAATTGAGTAGGTTACCGGTATCTTCCTGCAAGGAATTCCGTTGACAAGGCTATCGCCAGCAACCAAATCTTCCCTATCCATCCACTCGATATCACACCAACTAGCGCAGGTGACAAGAATACCTGTGTAGGCTCCTTCGTCCCGCAGAGCGTGTCCGTCGGAGATGGTCAATTGTAGGTTCATCTCTTCAGACGTTACACCGAGTGAGCTGACCCTCTACCCAAAGTGATTGGTTAGTTGGCGACAACGTCCTGCGCTCCGTCTACGCCCTTTACGACTTTGGCGACTTCGACTCGTCCAACAACATGGGTAACCCTTACGTGCAGATGCTTTCCCTCATAAACCCCGACCAAGCTTCCATCGAGTTTCACGCCGCCCGAGGAGGCACCCCCAATGGGAACATCACCTACAACGTCTCCAACTCTGGCTCAGGAGCCACTACAGTCACGCTCTCAACAGACGTCGCCACCACCATCGACAAGCTGTCTAAATACCTCCCCGCGATGCTTGGCGTCATGGCGTTGAACGCCCTCGTCTTGACTGCGCTCGCTGTTGCGGGCATTGTCCTGCTGTGCAGGCGTCGTGGGAAGGGAGCGAGGGCTCGCAAGCTCCCTGGGAGGTTTAGCCCGATGCCGATAAACAATAATGTGTCGATGAATAGGTTCTCTGATATTCCCGAAGAGGGCCCTCATACTTATCAGCCTGTGTCGATGGCGCTGACGGAGGATACACTTTTCGTCCCTCCTTCACCTGCCTTCAAAGGCGATTCATCGAGATACGGAGATCGCCCCAAGTCAGTTGCATAAGTCATCCTATTCCCCCTTGTTGCTTGCTGTTTACCCCCTAACGTACCCATTGCCACTCTCACCACGCTTGTCACCTTTGCTCAGTGCTTCTTTATTTCAACTTTTTGTACAAGCTGTGGGGCTTTCTTTTGATGCCAGTGTTACTCAATGGACGGTCGGACTCTTCATTGTTTCCAGTCACGCACATTACCTTGCTCTATGTTGTACATATAAATTATGCTCAAATGCGGTGGGACCCGGCTCTCTCGCAAATCAAACCTCCTGGACTGGAATCTATGGTGTGAGAGCTACAACTTTCGGGGCTTGGTGCTCCGCGCCGCCAGATCAAATGCTACAGCTTCATCTTCCTGTGCCAGCTTCGACATGGTCCCAAACGGCATCTTCTCCCAGTTGGGTTGTGCAGGACCCTTTATACGGCGAGCCACTTCCTGCGCCTGAGCCCTCAGTAACGAAAGGCGCGTGTGCATCGATTCCGTTCTCGGATCTCCGAGGAGATGGCGGATCATGCTTGAAAGTGTCCGGGCCAGTGTTCCGCGATAATAAGGATCCGCGTCCTTGTTCTGTAGCATCTTGGAAACGTCGACGAACTCGGCGAGCCACATGGCCTGTAGACAATTGGTGTGCTCCTTAGTCGCGAGCGCAGTGCGCGTAATGAACGCCATCGTCTCGACGTCTGGCTCGAGGTTCCTGCCTTTCGGCCGCTTCTGAACCTCGGGGGGTGATTTGCCTTCTGAAGCATGGAAGGAATCCACTTGGATACCGGTCATGAGCTGGAAGGTCTTCAATGCGCCTTCCCAGTCAGAGTTGCGGTAACATGTCATGAGGACGAGGTGGTATGTCTGTTCATTTGGTCGTAGAGCCGGGATGTGGTGTACGGCGTCGTTGTTCAAACACCACTCGAGCGCCTCCATAGCTCTCGAGGACTCGTCAGGTGAAGCAAGTGAGGCTAGTGCTGAATGTGCACGAATAAGTTTGTGGATGTGCGTCCTAGTGACAAGTGAATGGAAGCGAGAGTCTGCAAATTTGATCCTGTCCATGACTTGATGCATAAAATGCACGCAGAGTCTGTGTTTCTGCATCACGATGCATAGGTGGAGGGCTGCATCGAGGGTCCAGGTGTTCAAATGTTTAGAGAGCTTGGATGGGCCACTGTCACCCGCTTTCGTGAGACCGAGGTGCTCGACTGTGATGTCCAGTGCAAGGTTTTGGTCATTTGGTCGACCCCGCGTGAGCGCGCTTATGGCAGCTGCAATGAGCCGCGAGTCAAGCTCAAAGTCTGGCCGCTTCTGCATCGCCTTCTCGACCTGTAACCAGACGTGTTTCGCATCCGACGCTGCGGTGTCGCGCACGGACATTTTGCCTTTTGCGTCGTGGTGATTGGCAATGGCGCGAAGCATAGCGGTGTAGACAAACTTGTCGGGGGCGCCAGGGCCTTCTTGGTCCAAAGCAAAGTAAACGTCGAACATCTTTTGGTGTTGATTGGCGGCTCCCAGGATGGTTATGTATGCGACGAGAGGGGCGGTGGTAAGTTCGGCCAGGTTGTCGGGTTCGTGGTACTTGATGGACTCTACGTGCTTCTGGTAATACTCATAGAGCTTGTGCGCATTTTCGAGCTGTTGTGGATGTTGTGACCAGTCTACAACATGAGACAGCCCCTTGAGCATGGTCAAATACGTGACAGAATTTGGAGGGAATCCTCGACGTTTCATCTACACAGAAGAAAATGCGGTTGGTAGGGGCTCTTGACGCGGAAATGACAGACGAGGTTAAGGTACTCACATCGGTAAAGAGGGTGTACGCAAGCTGATACCGATGATGGGACAAGCACAACGAGAGCATGGTATTCCATACTTGGGTATTCTGCGCGTCTCTCGGCGTGCTCTGAAGGCGCTCGACAGCACCACTGATATTACCTTCGGCGCAAAGCCGCTTCAGCTGCTGCCCAAGGTCATAGGGCTTCAAAAGCTTCTGGGTTGTTTCACCGTCAGCCCCGGTTGGTTTCTTCTCCTTCGAGAAGGGCGCACGACTGCGCAAAGGCGGGGGGAAACGCGCTCCGGGAGCTCTGCTGTCCTTCCCTTCGTACGCTTCACCATTCGCGGACGAACGTCGGGTAAGCTGTGGAGGTTTCTGCCTACGCTCCGACGACTGGTCCGTGGAGATGAAGCGATACAGTAACGGTTCAAGACTGGAACGTTGCGACCATCCTTTCAAGCCGTTATGGACATCTTGAACCGCTTTTCTACCTTGACTTCGAATCATGTTCTCGAGCGTACTAACTTTGACAAGTCTTTTGACAGGAAGATTGATTGACCGTGTGGGGTGATGGGAAAACGTGACATAAGCGACTCTGGTTGGCTGAGTGTTGCCGAAGATGATGCAGTGATTTCCCCGCGTTGGACGAGGGACCACCGTGTCGAACTCAACGGCTGTTTTAATTCTGTGCTGAAGTGCTGGTCTCGTGGTAAGCTGAGAATGATCTAAAGATGAGTGGCGAAGGGGCTGCCCTATCGGATCACTGATATCCTCGCAACAAGGCAATGAACGCATACCCCTCCACGTAACACCAACCATAGGCCAGCTCATCTCTCCCCCGCGTTGTGTCCCCCTCTCGCGCTTGGTAGCTAACTGCTCTCTATCCATATACCTGATTATCGTGCAATGTTCACGATGTTCATGCTCCTCAGGCTGTTTACATTATTGCTCTCAGTGCTCAACGTTGCAGTGAGCATACCCACCTGGGAGAATCTGAATAATCGCGATGCTATAGGCAGTCTTGTACCAGGAGCTGGCTTCCTAGAAGCGTTAGGCCCCGTCCGCAGGGTGAATCCTGATTCCCACAGGCCAAATTACCTCTCTGTCAACGCCCCCCGAGGCGAGCAATTCAATCGATTAAATCATTTGTCCGTCTAACCTCAGCCGCAGGTTCTCCCGGGCAAGCAATCATCAAACAGGACAGCTCCCCTCCCATGTTCTTCATCAACCATGACACACTCTGGCAATACCACAACGAAACTTATATTTACCCCGTCAATGTGGTCAACTCTACTCTGACAGCCGATGCACCCCTTCAGCTGATCGTTAGCGAGAAACAAGGGGGGCTTACGGGTGGTCATTGGAGATGGCGGGGGACGATGTTGTATTTTGATCTTGGCAAGAAGACAAATCAAGGACTGTACTATACTTGTCAGGACAAGACCGGTAAATTTGGTGTTTTCATGTTCTTGGATCCGTAAGTCGTCTTTTGGCGTCTGCACCACTTATACATTCGCTGATCTCCCCAACGAAGGTCTCCGACACCGAAAGGTTGCGAGATAATAACAATTCACAGTTTCAATAGGAGGAGCCTAGGAAACAAATTTTGATTGTGTTCGGCGGAAAGGGTATTGAAGGCTCGACTTGCACATGATCTATCATGTATTTCTAAACCTCAAACATATCAACGAGAAGCTGCAAGAGCAATGTATTGCATCGGTTTTGCGCACTGCTACTACTGTACATCATCACTTTTTGTGCAATCTCAAGTCGACGCGTCTAGCAGTGAATCCGAACAGGAAGAGGGAGAGGAAAGCGGTTCCGACGGCGATTGGTTTCTTGAGGTGAGCCGACAAGGGGACTTTGTAGGAGACCTGGGGTTGTTTCTTTCATCAGACGATCGCCACCAGCGAAAAAAATTATGAACTTACGTAGATCAGCTCGGTGTGCTTGTCGGTCAGATCCTTGTAGGTAAGAGAGATAGCTGGACGGCCAGTGGTATCAAGGTAAGTGACATGTGTAGAGACGGTGCTCGAGAGTGCAGGGAAGGGTGAGATGAACTCGACGTCCCTAATGCATAACTGCATCAGCTTCTCATAATCTCTCAAATGAATGGGGGAACCTACGTAGCACCTTCAGGCAGGACAATTTTGACCTCTGCCTCGTCCACGACCGAACCGGGTACGTGCGTCATAACAGGGACACCGACAATATACTTCTCACTAGCCGCGTCCCAGCTGACTGAGTCCTGGAGAGGCGTGTCAAAGCCAAGGGTGAACGAGTAGTTCCATCCGCCCATGACAGGATAGCGTGGGCGCATTTCAAGGATGCTATACTGGTTGGCCTTGCTCGTCTTTGCGACGGAAGGTGAGGCGCGGAGGTTCGAGGTTGAGACGTTACCGTTGAGGTCATAGAAGTACGCGTTGGTGACACCTGGGGGGAGGTGGAGCGTCAGACCTGCAAGGATATGCGAGGACAGGCGGCCGAAGTAGTTCTGGCTCTGGTGCTCAAGGCGGGAGAAGTGGCCTTTGAGACTGTAAAGTGTGACAATGGCGCGTGAGCGGTGGTGCGAGACAGCGCAAAACGCGGTGGACTTACGTAGGACCAGCGTTGTGCAAATCAATCTTGTCCTCAATGTTAAGATTGGAGCCCCAGTGGCTGATCTCTACCGAACGCTCAAGCTTGGTCACCTCAAGAACGGGGTAGTCATAGCCATAGTGTACGGAGACGGGCTGTTGGTATTTGGAGAGGAACTCCGAGTCCATGGAGGACTCGACGTTGTGGTAAGGCCCGTAGGTAATGGTAGCACCTGATTTTGTCACTGCACCATCCCGTACGAATTCGTCTACTGCCTCGGGAGTAGAGTAGGAAAGAATGTTTGGTGAGGAGGCTCTGAGAACAGGTTCGAAATTCAGCTTAGGGAAGCAAAACAAGAGGGAGATCAACTTACTTGACTTTAGTGCGCTGAACGAGAGTGGTGTAAGGGCTGAGGATGAAGAGGTCTGTGTCATATTTAAGCAGTTGAGGATCTGTCTGAGCCGCGCTCGCTGGATGAGGATGCGTAGCGTGCGCCTGGATAGACTCGAGGACAAGGTTAACTGTCCCATTAACGGACAGCTTTTTGGGCAATGTCACTGCCAGTAAGTGGCCGGTACTTGTGGTCACCTTGGTTTCAGCACGTCATTGAACCAAGGTAGGCACTAGCGCTAACGCACCTCGTCTCGTCCTCGCCAAGCTCAACAATCTGTAGCGGCTGAGTCTGCCCTTTCACCTTAGCCTCTATCCAGCTCGTCTTTTCCCTCTCATCCTTCCCAAGGGCAACACGATAGACCGTCTGACCAGGCTCGAGTGCCTTGACGGCGTATGTGGTACTGACGTGTACGAGTGACCCACCGAGCTCAATGGAGCGCACAATAGCTGTATTTTCGAAAGCTGGGCCAGCCAAGGAAAAGGAGGGGAGTAGTGAGCCCGCGAGGAGCAGGGGAAGTGTTCGCCAGCGTCGTAGCATCGTTTGTTTCGTGGTTTCGCTCAAGAGGAGCGACGTGTTAACTTTCTAAATCCTACCGAGCAGTGCTATTTATAGCCACACTTGCCATCAACCGTAAAAGTTCCTGTCACAGTTCAGGCTCATGCTCAAAGTCTTGTAAAAGGGAAAAACATTGCACAAAAAACATGGATAAGATTGAGCAGTAGGAGTATATAACATTCTAAGGATAGTCTACCATTGCCACATTCCTGCAGGGTTTCGAAGAGGAATGTCCTCGCGAACAATACCCGACGATACGATTCTCCTCAACCGCCTCGCGCGCTGCTCCTTTTGTAGCTGCTCAAAGGTCTTACCGTGCCTTAGAACGACACTCATCCGCGAGTCCGGATGAACACGAATACCGAACTTCCCTCGTCCACGGGGTTCCAAGCGCTTGAGCTGTTTCGGTCCTTTGGTAACCCAAGCCTCGGCTACATAAAATAATGTGAAGTCAGCGAAACAATCACAGAAGGACGAGGGTCTCCATCAGATCTCTCGAGACAAGTCCCGAGGTGGAGCAAAAAGAGGCAGTACTCACAAACGATCAACTTCGAAGGATCCATGTTCTTGTACACAGTAGCGTGAAGCTTAGCAGTAACAAGCATGCTCTTGATACGATTACTAGCGCGCTTCTCGCTGAACTGCATCTGCATTATAGCATGATCGATAGGCTTCCCGGAGATTTGCCTCCCGAGCATGTTCAGTTTCCTGTGCGAGATCTTCCAGTTCGCCGTGGAGTACTTGTGCTAAAATCCGAGAGAGAAGGCAGAAGCAAGAAGGTCTCTCATTTCAAGATATTTCCGAGATGCATGGGGTAGAAAGGCGTACCTCGCGTGCTAGTTTACGCTTTGGCTCCTCGAGAGCTGGTGGGAGTTGGCTCACTTTTCCCTTGCCCCCTTTCCCGATTTCCTTTGTGGATTCCACAAATACTTCTTCCTTGACGGGTTCGTCACTGGGAGCGTCCTGGTGCTTCACTACAGGTGAAGAGGACTTCTTGGGCGCAGCAGCAAGCTTCTGCTGAAGCCAGTTCCAAGGGCCATAGTTACTAGCCCTAGTCGAGTAGTAAATACACGAATATACCTGCGGAACGCGCGACCTACTTTCGTCGGCCTTCCCAATGCACCCGGGAAGATGGTGTAGTATGGCGGGGGTAAACCTGTAGACAACGGCCTACAAGGCTACCTGCAGGAATCGATCGACATAAGGATTAGCTAGAATTTCAGATATTTCACTCCACCCACCGTGTCGAACACCTCTCGCAAGTGACTGCATCCTTCAAGTTGCAACCTCTGATGCGGACCAAACCGAGAAATTGTGTCACACTATTGCCGGGTCACATAACAGTCACATCTTTCTTCCCGTCACGTCCTGTTTGGAACACGTTCACCGAGGCGCAAGACCTTTCTTTCACTGCACGTCCGATATACCGCATTTCGCCAACACCGAGCACGACTATGCTCTCAATCGGTACCATTCTATATGTCTCTCTTCTCTTGATTAATGCCATGGCTGTGCTCAGCGAGGACCGGTTCCTTGCACGGAGTACGTTTTAGTTCGCCCCTACCACTTCATTCGCTGAAATTGTTCTCTTGCAGTTGGCTGGTCCTCAGCACAACCCCAGAACCCCAACGCTGGCGGTTTTCAACAGCCCTACGACCAGTCTGGCTACGGTTTCGCACAGCAGGACGTCGGTGTTAAAGTCCGCATAATAAACCTCATCAGTGCCGTGCGGACACTCATGCGCAGTAAGCATGTTCTAACCGAAGAGCGCCTGAAGATAGATGCTGATGTGCTCATGTTTATAAGTTCCCCTGATAGGACTAAATCTAGTAGTCATCGTGTACGAATTGATCCTTGGTGGCTGATTGCGACCTGTCATACGTGCTGCCTGGTCGTGGACCTTGACCTTGATCTCGCTTCTGCGCCTCACCAGTCCGTTATCACATATTATAGATCCAATGACGACAGCGAAGTGTGGTATACCGCTCAGGCCCCCTAATCTGCACTGTTTAGACGTTCATATTCCTCGTTGATTTGCCTGATGAAGTCGGCTGGCGCGTGTCCACCCTGTATTTGATATGAAGATTATCTCCGTCGGTAGATGAGAACTCGCGCACCTCGCACTCATACCAAGTGCCGTCACGAATGCAGACCTGTTCGCCATTTATTATGATTGTGCAGCTTTTTCTGCGCCAGAAGCGTGAGATCTCGTCATCGAACTGCAGCCAGCAACGCTTACTGGATGCCCAATTGTATACTGTTCTTGACGCTTTCTTGCAGCAGCTTGATGCCTTCATCCCCCTGTCCGTTATCTCCAGCACATTGGCTCGCCCTATCTTCCTCCCATTCAAATCCGGCAGTCGACGCACAGCTGACAGCTGTTTCGGGTAGGCCGATCTTTTCACGGCCTTGATAATTCTGGCACTGTAAGAAAGACCACCATTCCGAAGTGGGATGGTATTTAGCGACGCATAATTCATGCACATTTCCAGCGCATTCTTCCACGCCGTGCATGCACGTTACACCGTACGTTGGGTCTGATGCATTCGGCCTTTGATCTCATGTCACTTTGGAACCCCTGAAGCTTCTAGCGCATGAACGTACTTTGCTATGAAGGAAAGAGAAATGTCCACTTTGTCGCCTACTCTTTGCAGCACGCGGTCCCAGACCGATTCGCAAAGCATAGCATCCGGACAACGAGACATTACGCCCAGGACTACTGGGACCTTAACATCTTCAGCAAGGATAATTTGAGAATTATCTTGCACGGTTAAAGGCTGAATGGCTGCCTGCGCTGTCGCACAGAGGCCAAGGAGGGCCAGAGCAGATATCATGATCGTGGTAGTGTGAAAGGGAGGTTATTTGCTTCCGCTGACTTTGCAAGAAAGTCAATTGAATGGCGTCATAATTACGTAAGCATTGCAATGTGAAATGAGGTCACTTCGATGATTGGACGCAAGGCTGATGCCGACTGAAAACTGAGCACAATATACCTCTAGCGAAAAATCAGAATATTTGCAGCTGATACAGTGCGTGTTAATGCTAGGCTGCGCCCGGGTGAATGAAAAAAACGAGGAGAAAGGCACTACGGTGCTTCTTGTGACTGAGCGGCGTCCCACCATTTCCTAGCTTCAGTATCATTCATGGGGGGAGAGAAATATTGGCATCGTGATTGGAAGGCTGTGGTGTGCATGTCAGTAACATGCTCTGACGAGAGAGAAAGGCATAGGGTAATAGGTGTGGCTTACCATCGAGGGAACGCTTTCGTATTATCTTTTCAACCGACAACTCATTGTGAACCTGGTTTCTCTTAATACCATATTATCAGCGGCGGTTATTGACGGTAATGAATTATGCTGCTTCTAACCTTCACCTCGTCGGCAAATAGCCCAGCTTGCGTTTTCCTTTGAGCCCTGGCATCGCCTACTTGCCCATCAAGTAGCTTGTGCTTCTCGTCCATAGATTGATCCACAACATTCACACAGTAATCCACAATTTCCGTTCGCCGCTTCCAATTCTCTGACGCGATCGTAAGTTAAGTCAACCAACCCTTAGGGAAAGAAGGATCGACTGGACAGCTTACCGACTAGCTCCTTCCATATGTACGCACAGGCTTGGTCCTGTATATTTCCCTTTCCACTGATCCCTGCGCGATCTCGATCCCGGAATTGCGCGTTTGAGCGATTCAAGCGCATAGTAATGGTGTCATCTAGTCTGCGGTATTCTCTGAGAAGGTCTTCGGGGGGTGAGCTATATCACACGGAAACAGGCGGGCTGCCACTAACCTTTGAACAGGCTGAGATTATGACATGTTGCTGGGGAAACATGCACAAGTTGCGGCGTCAATGAAGGTGCTTGGACCGCTAGACTCCCAAGTGGTGGAGGAGACGGTTTGGAAAGCATTTTGGGAAATGCCGGCATGCCGAACTGTCAATCACTGTGAGTGGAAGGGGTGGCTGTGCCCCTCTTCCACTCGAAAAGGAAGGTTCGGTAGTTCAAAGAACTGACATTGAGCTGGCAGTGGTCGGGAGCTTTCAGCTGAAGCGCTGGCACGGTGAGTCAGACATATTATCTAGGTCCTCTGTTCGGCGACCAACGCCGGTATGTGAACCGCCGCCAACGTTATCTTTGTCGTGACAGCTTGTTTGCTAGTATAACCGACCCCTACCGACCCCCGTGACACCCGGGGCTGGTGGATTGGACGTCGGCTGTGGCATGGGGTAGGGGTGACAAAGATCTAGCTCATTGTCGGACATATTTCCCGCCGCTAGAATATTTTGGTTACAGCGCTCATATGACCCAGTCTCCACTTTATTGCCTTCACGTTTCGGCCTATGACGGATATGTGTCGGTGAAGTGGATCACTGCCCGAGGAATGCGCGTGGCTTCATGTTAATCAGGTTTAGCTAGACACACGCTGGGCATTCCCCTCAAACGCCCACCCAGTTCACTTCAACCTTCCCATGCAGGATCAATAGCAGTTGCCCACATTGATCGCTCCATCCGGTCCGTACCAGCCTCATTAATGAGTCCTCAAATCGAGCGTCGCGAGCCCGTACATTCACTCTTCTGTGACCACCACTTCTGGTGATCCACCTGTCAAAAATGTTCCACAGGAGCCCACAAATAAAGCTGGAGGGGGCCGAGCACTAAGCTAATCGCCAGCGGTTCCTGAGTGCACGTAATACTCCATCTTCATGTCATGGTCCACCCACAAGTTAATCATCTAAATGCTACAATGAATACTATATATTGGGAAATGGTGAGATAAATAAACAGATAGATCCAGGGGAGCAGGCCCCGTACAATATTATACGCCGACGGAACACGAAAACGGCGCTCAGATAGAAGTTACGGATACACAGGACGTCCGTCACAATACATATGAAAATACCACCTCCACATGGGCCTTGGGATTCGAACTTTTTCTCACTGCTCCGCGCCACCTATAAACGTGAAAGGGCGCACAGGTTCAAAATCAGAGGTCTCCTGAGGTGATTGGCCGATCTTATGTTTCTTCTTGGATTGCCTTGGAACATAACCATGTTCCTCTACCATGTGACGATGCCTTCGCGCAGGATCCTTGAAAGCCATTCCGCACCCATAGCGGCAAACATGAGGAGTGGAGCCGGTGCTAACGGAGTTCAAACATTAGAGGGTGCATCTGAGATAGATATTTCACAAGGGACTTAATACGCACTGTCCATGCATGTGGGTATCGAGGGAAGTCTTTTGTGGGAAGCCCTTCTTGCAGACTTCGCAGATGAAAGGCCTGGGATACAATGAGACACCGCTTGTCACAAGGGGACGGAGATGCGCTTACTTGAACCGTAAATGAGTGGTCTCTACGTGGCGTTTAACCAGTTGTTTTTTGGATGTGTATTTGCAATCGATCCTGCGCCCGGATTCGGACGTTGTCCACGTACATTGCCATCTTCGAGTGGTACCATCGGCGGACAATGTTGGTTTTGCATGTCGCTCCCACGTCTCCGCATCACCGCGAGGCGAGGGACGGCGAATAGTGGGTTGGGTTAATCTGGAGGGTTCGCTAGCCTCGCTAACATGTGGACTGTCCTCACGTGAAGTCCTTAGCTGGTCGTCGTCCGAGGATGTGACGGAATTATTGATAGAAGGATTGCGAGTTAGCGGGATGCTGAATGGCCGATCTGGGCGAGAGATCGAGGGCCCGTCTTGTCGCTGCGGTCTTTGCGCAGATTGCGGACGGTCGTCCTTGTCCGAGAGGTGTACCTGGCTGGAAATGGCATGCATCGGGTTAGGGAGTGACGAGACGATGTAGGAAAGGAAAGTACCTCATTGGCTCCATAAGGGATCTAAACGAGGAGTTCCGAACGGGCGATATTCTGTATAGAAGTGCTCTGATTAGATACAAGATTTCCAAGAAGGCGTAGGCCAACGTACCGCCCATCGGGTGAGGAACTTCTCCGCTTTTGGGGCAACATATTGGTGGTAGGGCGGTCATAATGTGTTAATGCCGGAGAACTACTCATCGATGAATACCCTCATTCACAAGAACAATGAAGAACGCACGATATGACAGGCGAATCATGGAGGCTTGACACAGAGCTGGTTGACGCCGAACGCGTGGAGTCTCTGTTGTCGTAGTTGACGTAAATCACAGGTGGGTGGCTCATCTGTGATGCAGCCTGAAAGCCAGGCCACATGTAGGTCGCAGTTGGGGAATTAAAGACCGACAACGAAACTGGGTAAGAGGGTCGTTGTTGCCGACTTTCATTATTAGTCCGCGGCTCTGTTAGGGAGGAGGCGGTGCGGCTTGTTGTTTTCAGATCAATACTCGCCCGATCCTCCAGAAAAATACAGAAATACCTAGCAATAGGTCTCCCTCGTAGATGTGAGTGTTCCGTGGTGCTCCACGACCGTGGAGGGGGCAATCGACGGTCGTGATCGAAATTGAATCCCTCACGAGAAAGAGGTGGCAAAACATGTTGAGTCCTGCTGTACGCAGCGAATACATTACATCCATATTCCGATCAGAGATTCACCGCAACGGAGGGAAAATATGACGCACGTCGATGGCGCCTTGAGAATGCATTCCGTGGCCTCTGGCCTTGCTTTCCACTGAGGGGATCGTGGTCGGTCGGTTGTTTCCGGTTGACCAGGCTGGCTATCGATGTAATCTGGTGACCGTGACTCCATGCTTGGCTCCCTGTGCTCGGCGGGTCGATTTAGCTTGTTCGATTCGAACTTGGGAGATTCAGAAGCCCTATAAAGACATAAGATTGAGCCACCCAGTGGCGGAGACATGTGGCGTCAGCATATGAACAATGTAAGCGATAAGCGAGAGCCAGAAAGGCAATGAAGATGGGCGAATATATTGGAACACGTTTTCGAACGAGCTGAACAACGAGCGCATTGCTGCAGTGCGTCGCCTTCATTCAACACATCGAGCACGCCCGAACAGAAAGAGGAGAGCATTGATACTTGCCATAAATGCTTCTTGGCTTTGTCAAAACGTTCCTCGGCTCCGAGTGCTGGCTGGGAGGGTGTTGAGGCCATTATCAGTAGGTGGGAGGACAGGGGAAAGCGAAACGATTTTCAGGTTTCGTTCAAACGGGGGAGGGGATTTAAAGGCAGACAAGAGCTGTTACCCGGAGGATATTGTGCTCATACATATACTACGCGATCAAGCACTAAATCCAGTTTTCCCAAGTGTCGACAGCCATCCGGTCGGAGATCTGAAATGGGCCTTCTTTTGCATCGGGCGTCTGGACTCAATGCTCGCGGGAGATACAACAAACACATAGCCCTTGACCTGAAAAGTGTACAAATCCCATTGTGGGAAAAGTGGTTGGGGGCCGGGTCAGCGCGCATATCAGAAAGAGATCCAATGTGGGTCCGAGGGCCATATCGATTAAACGCCAACCGAAATGTCTTACGTACGCATACCCGACCACTCACCACAAGGCTTCTGTCAGAACAACGTGAGGAGCGGCCCAAGGTTGAAGTAAGGGTTCTAATTAGCGCACTTTGCACTCTTGTGACTTTGTCAACTCCGCCAGGGGGTGGATGTGGATTTGGGACCAGCTTTCTGAAACGGGCACGAGAGCTGGTTGCTTAGGACGCTGATGCAACTTGGTTAATGCGTAAAGGAATTTCCATTATTTCGAAAGCAACTCCACAGCAAAGATTACAATATTGCGAGTTTTACATTTCAGAACTTGAAAATGAGTAGGCACCTGTGCAAAAAGAAGGAAAGTCGCAGGTTCTGACTTCTGAGACACACTGCTCTCGAGAAAATTGTAAGCTGTGCCGCAGCAATAACCCCTCGAGGAGCCGACTTACCTAAAATACTACAGCGGAAGTGGGTCGGCATCAAAAACTTCACTGCGCTTCAACGTCGGAGGCCGACTCGAGAAACACATCCTGACTGGATGCCACATTGCTGCCTTCTACAGCGTCGCGTTGACGCGACGAATTCATATCCGTTCTACCAGGAAACAAGAGCCCAACCGGCGGAGGTGATGTCTCCATCCTAATTCGCCCCGATCGCCGTAAGGGTTTCACGGGCCTCTCCACCTCCATTTCATCACTACTCATATCCACCATCATACCTCCTTGATCTTCAGATTGCCTATCAACGACGAATAATGTATCCGCCGACTCTTGGTTCTCGGCATCAAGATCAGCATCTGAGCGTCTCCGCTTCAATGGGGATGGTTGAGGTGTATATTTGCCAGAGGTCGCTGATGAGAACACTTGTCGAAACGTTTCATTCGCGGGCACTGGTAAACTGGTCGCTGTGGGAGATGTGGGGGCTTGTTTCACAGGTGACGAAAGGGGTGTAGTGGAAGATGACGGCTGAGTGAGATATCCCTCCGTGACAGCTATGAAACACGTTCAGCCACGCGTCAGACGCGTTCAGCAGCATCAACTCATTCATGGCAAGAAGACTGACTCTTTCGGGCGCGCATGGACGCGGCTCGGATGCTTGCAGCTAGATCGAATGGCACGCTGTACCAATGGGTTTAAGGAAATGGAACATTCGACAAAGTTCCCCGCTACTCACGCATCACTCCTTTGCACTTCCGAAGCGAGCCTAGTCGCATGCTCATCGTCTGTAAGTATACGTTTCGTGGGCGAGGATATCATTTCGTGGCTCACGGCAACAGGATGCAAGCCTGCATGATGCGCCATCACTGAACATCACGTGACAGAACGGCTTCCAGAAGTGGGTGCTACCCAACAGGATTGTCGGACCTTCTTGAGCGCTGATCATACAGCCTCCGCACATTACCCCTCCTGTCCTCCTGAGAGAAAAAGACAAAAGATAACACGAGGAGGCAAGGGGCCGTGCTGATTGAACGTGCCTAAAAAGTATGTGCAGTTTGCATGGTGATGATAACGGAGACTAAATATTGCTCCGAGGTGAGCGCCTGTGAGCATCCTCGCCCACTTGACGGCATGCAATATTGTGTTCGACGATTCGGTGTTCCTGTTTCGGTGGCGAGAGGGCGGGGCCCGTCATGGCATACGTAAGTTCGTCGGGAGATGAAACAGCAAAGCAAGGAGGTACAGATCACGATTTTCCCCGACGAAGGAGATCACGGTCACCCGAACACCCGACCAAGCTGTGATGAGCCTTGGACTCACCGACACGATCCCAAAATAATTGCCATGATCAGCGCCACCATGAAGATCCCTCCAGGAGACGATGCGTCGGAGAATTGCAGTGCGATAGATTGTAAATATTCAGGGACGCTCCGTCCGGAAGCAGAGCAACCGGGCTGTAAGAAATTCCGCCAAACCCCGCTGGACAACAAGGAGCAATAAAGGATATGATCTTGTTTACACGCCTGCACCTCCAGCGCCAAAGACAGAAATTTGAAGGGGCTAGCGCCGTGGCGCAATGCTGGCAAATGTTAAATCCTACTCCGAGTGGCGATGGAAGTCGCACCCGGGCGTCCACACTGGATGCTGCGGACAGGAAACCTCAGATCCGTAACCATAGTGCACGCCGTACTCGGCTCTACGTGCGTACTCCTTTCCTCAAAATGTCGCACATTATTCAGGCTTCGATCGTGAAACCAATGTTTCTGTTTCTGCTGCAAAAAGTCAAGCGTCTCGCTGCGCCAGCATTGATGCCTGCACTGCAATAGCGGAGATCCCGGCGGATAGATATTAAACAAAGGAAGGCAGATTGCGTAACAGGCGCCCCATCGAGACCTTGTATTTCGTGCCTCTGTTGCTCAAGCGCTAGTTAGACGCGTCGTTCCGTGGCAATCTGATCTCGAGAACTCGCGCCATCAAATGTCGGAGTGATAACCAAGCTGTACAACGCAAATCATCAGAACGGCGGACCCCAAAAAAAAATCTGAGGCGGCCATTGGTCAGTTTTGAGATTACCACAGGACACTATGGGCACCTGTGGGTGCAAATACAAGGAAGACAATTAATGGTATAAGCATGATCACCTAGCCAGAAGGAAGTTGGCTCACGTGTGGGCAGTTCTCAAGTCGCGCCATAAGTACGCGTTACCTGACATATGTGGTATTCCAGATCAACAAACGCGAGCTATTGCTTGGTATTCTTCCGTACACGGCGGAGAACCCTATATTTTGTGTCTTCGCTGCCAATGGTGCTAGCGGTGTGGTCAGCTAGAGAGTCCGGTGGGTGCACTTGGTGATTAGATCCCAGCACGTCAGGTGAATAATGGTATTGATCTTGGTGTCGAAACACGATATAGAGAACAATGGAAGTCAGTCGGGCGACGTTGGAATAATAAGAAGGCTGCGCCCACAGAAGAAGTTGTGCGAATGCGGCGAGGGATGGAAGGGACGCGTTAAAGAAACGGCGACTTGCCACAAAATATGTATTGGGAACAAGCCCGCCGTTCTGGCGTGTTCTCGCTAGCTAATGTTTTGGAAGATGTTGTATGTAGTGACCGACCTGACAGGGTCACGGGTAAGAGACGCGCGCCTTGCTCATAAATCACATGGCAGAATGGAAAGACGCATCTATTGCGTTCCCGTAAAGTTCCATGTCTTCTCTGTGATTAACTTGCAAGGTGATTGAAAGTGCCGTGAGTGTTGGAAGCACACACTGTGAGAAGGATCACTATTTTATGAGAGTGGATAAATAAAGGACGGGAAGCGCTCGGGAAGGGTCGCAGGTTGAGTGACGTCAGGAGAACATGGCGCGGGGCTGGGGAAGAATGGGGCACGCGTCCGATGGACATGTAGGAGGCTGGAACTTGGTAGACTTCACAAGACCTTGCGAGTGGTCAGCTGGACGAGCACGAGCGAGAATTAAGAGGCAATGCGCAGCAGTATGGCTGAAGATAGATAAGCCGTGTATGGGATTTTTGCCAAAGATAGAGCTGTGAGTGGGATTGTTAGCTGGGTAGTTCGGTGGCACTTTGACAGAGTGTGTACATGTTGTATCGACTTGTATGGGGACAGTGTTGAAGTAGCACATCGGCATGGACGGCATGGACGGCCAGCGGAGAGAGCCACGCGAAGACGGTGAGGGAGAGATACCGAAAAAGGGAATTACCGGGTTGACGGAGACAACGCCTTTGGTGCTCGTTTTGGTGGTCGGTTTCGCTGCTCGTCGTCGACTTCTGGTTTCCGTTCGCACGAGCCGCTCACACCGAGCGCCAGCTGGCGAACAACGCCATCCCCCACATCTTCAAACATTATTTCATTATAGTCCTCAGTCAATGAGAATGGCCAGGTCCTTTCGACATTCTGTCCTACTTTCCTGGTTCTTTCTAGCAAAATATCTCTCTACACGTTTTACTATTGCTCATGCCCAGTCAATTTCAACCAACACGCCTGTACCACCTCTGCAGTGGCTCAATATCACTGGCATTATTCAGGGTCCCCCCGCACCTCCTCTCAAGTATGCCTCAATAGGCTACTATGACACTTCACGCACCCTCGTCATCTTCGGTGGTGAATCCGCCAGTGGTATCGCTACCTCTCAAACTTTCCTGTACGTTTCTCTTCTCTTCAACCTCTAACCATCTAACCTCTCTCTAGAATTGATCTCGGTAACAACCTTTGGTCAACCCCAACGATACAGTCAGATCTACCTCAGGGTCCTCCTCCCGCCAGATACATGGCACTCAGCGGCGATGACTTTTCTTCAAGCTAGTGCGCCATTTTATCTTCCACCATTATTTGCGTTGTAACTCTCCCGTTAGTCGTCAAAGCCATCTTGTCATCGGCGGCAAGGGCAGCGACGGCCAAGCCTTATCGGACGTTTGGGTTCGTTCTTACAACCATGGTAACTATTCGGTTATGACTGATCTTCGCATTAGGAATATGATTATCAAAATCAGTTTTGGTCGCAAGTTACGATCTCTCCAGGTGGCCCTTCCCCAAGATGGGGGGCATCTGGTGGTCGAGACTATCGTATTCAAGCTGACACATCCTCCACAAACACTACCTTCTATTTGTCCGGAGGTACTGACGGCAAGACTATGTTCCCCGTCAATGATGTTTGGGAGCTCCAAGTCACGGGAACCCTGTCACCCAATCTCGCAACTAACAACACATTTGGAAGCTGGTCAAGCCGAACTATCGGTAACGTCCCAGGTTACAGCGTCAACCAAGCATCAACCATCGTAGGAGCATCGATCGTCTCCGTCAGTGGCTGTAATACTACCGCTGACTCCAACGAGGACTGCGCTGAAGGCAATTCCTACGTTGTGAACGCGAGTCCCTCGCCCTCGGAAATCTCTCCACCAGCATGCCCTGCTCCTCGTTATGGCGGTGCGATGGCTTTCAACCCCTTGACGACTTCTTCCAACTTCCAGACGCAGGTCTTCTTACTCCTTGGTACCTTCAATTCTTCGTACTGGAACGACCAAGGGGGGCTGCAAAGGGGCGAGGTAGCAGTGCTGGACATCGAAACTGGCACCTGGAGCAGAGTTCTTCCCGCTGGTGACCCAGGAACGACTGGCGTGCCTGCTTACCCCTCAGCTCGTGAGGGGGCTGTCGCTTACTCATTCGCTGAAGCGCTTGTCGGGGAAGACCGATCAATTGGTGCAGACACCATCGTGTTTGGTGGTGAAGATGAGCATGGAAACTATCTTAATGAAGTATGGATCCTCAGAGCCTACAACGGAACTATCTCCTCTACCAATGCTTCTTGGGATGGGCCAACTGGGCAACTCCAGACTGGCATCAACGCGAATGGAGCCGGAGTCACCATTCAATACATGACCCAATGCGCAGCTCAGCTAATGGCACCTCCAACGACAACCTCAATGGGTGGCGGCCCAACTGGTACTGCCCCTACCAGCTACCAATCATTTGAAGCCTATGACGTATCTTTGGTACATAAACTCTTCGCCCCTCTTTCTATTGCCTTGATCCTGCCTGCAATCCTCCTCACACGCTTGGCGCTCCCATCGGCAAAGGTCGAGCGCTCAACTGACCGCAACATCGCATTTATCTATCTATCTGCCCTCGTTGCCCTCGTGGCTTGGGGTCTCGGAGTTGGTGGCCTCATCACCTCCTTCACGTCTATCAGTACCACGATGATGGTCATGAAGCGCGCTACTTCGAGTTCTATACTGCAGACTGGGCACGGCATCGCAGGCCTCGCTCTTTTCATCGGGCTTTACGCCCTCGTACCTTTCCTCTATCTCCTTTCAAAGTACGGATCGAGAAGGCGACCTCAAAAGGAAGTGGTGGTCGATCATTCGGAGGTCGCTGCGTCTCGTGCCAACTCTGTAGATACGGCCGAGAAACTGGCTGCATACACTGCATCACAACAAACGCAGTATCCTCCTTCGCCTCCTGCATCACCACGAGCTCGGCTCCACTCCTGGGGCGGGTCAAGTTTCTGGCTCGGCCGTAGAAGCCGAGAAGGCAGAGCATCAACCGACAGCGAATCGATGCACTCCGCTGGTCCTCAGCGAGCTTTCGAAGTTGTTAATCGCCCCGCACGCACTCGGAGGGCCAGCACCAACGGCCTCGCATATCCCAACATCGAGATCTACCAACGCGTGCCTGTTGCGCCTCGTAGTTTAGGGGATGTCGATTGGCTTGATCGGCGGCGCAGTCTAAATGCAGTGGTATGCACGATCTTCATGTCGCTTGTGGACCTGACGTTTCTGACTTGAATCTCGTTTCTTTTTACCTCCCGTTTCATCGATGCCTTCTATGATTTTTTTTTTTCATTCATGATTCATAAACGCGTATGAATGATGGGCATCTTGGAATTAAACAGAACGAGCTCGATTACGCCGTCAACCATGGCACGAGAACGCAGGGCTCGACTCCTAACACTGCAGACATGCTCAGCACTCGCGCACTAGTGCCTCCCTTGTCTACCTTCCCTCGCATCGCATATGAGCTCCCACCGCCTTTCGAGTTGTGTCTCCGCATTTTCTTCCACGCGCTCATCCTCGCGCTATGCATCCTTTCACTCATCGCGCTCTGGTACCGCGCACCCATGTCTCTTTTCGCAGTATTCCTCTTATGGACCCTCATCTTCTATATTTCACTCTTTGCTCTCGCTTGGCACGGACGTCCCGCCAAATCAACCCTTACTGCGCTCATTGCACGATTACGTGCTCAGCCTCCACAGCCTGCCATTTCACCTGGTACACCGACTTCACGCCCGCTCTCGATGGCAGGCACGGACCAGTATCCTTTCCCGAGCGATACTCGCGGACCCTACCTTCACCAGCCGCCCTACCGCCCCGCAGGCCATGACGACGTCTCCACGAGCCAAGGCCCTCGGTCCGTGGAGACGGACGACGATGACGACGATATCGATGAAGATACTAGACAGCGGCGAATGGAAGAGGAGATGGGGAGACGGGAGGTGTCGATCGTCACGGTACCGAAACGCAGGTTGTGGATTACGAATCCATCATGATCACTCATCGCATCACCACCCTCTCATATGAACGCCCCACCACCCACTCACAAATCAGGACACACTACGCCGTTTTGATGTCGTCCAGATTGGGGCTGAGATGATGATGATGATGATGATTTTGTTCCGCCTTGTCCGTTCTTTCATTATTTGTTTTGCTGTTCTGTCGCGTTTCTCGTCGTTTGCAACCCTCTCGCTACCCAATCCGTCCGCTCCTCCCTACGTAGTACTCATTCACCCCTGCACCCAAACCACCCAAATCCTCGCTTCCCCTTTTGTTTCGACTCATCGTACCATAGCCCCCTGCAGCACGTTAATGATACCAACCCCCATTCATGGATCCGCTTTTGCAATGCTTCACGGTATATTTTCGAGTAGATCTATCTGGACATTTGATCTCAACTTGTACCGATGTATTTCTGTATGCAAAGGACATTAAAGGAGTGACTTATTGGCTAGTTAGCTTTCTTTTTAGGAGAAAAATGATTGAGTGTCCCGATCAGAGCGAGAGAGCAAGAGAAGGTGAGCCAGTGAGTAAGAAAAAAGGAAGAGAGAGCGGGATCCGGAGGGAAAGAGAAGATACGAGAGAATGATGTCCGGTGGGTGAGCAAGATATATGATAATGAAAAACAAGTAAACGGGTCAGAGAGAGGGTTAGTTCCAAAGTGGTTCCAAATAACTCCAAAAAGAAATACGCTTCCTTCCAAGTGATCCGAGACTCTAGGGTTCGCCTTCGACTACAACGTCTCGACGCCACCTATCCACGCGGCCATACTTGCCAGCGTCGTGGACGGGGGGAGGGGAAGGCGGGGGCTGCATAGGCATGCCCATACCCATCATCATAGGCGGAGCGCCCATCGGGGGTCCAAAGAACCCAGAGCCCATCATAGCAGGAGCACCGAAGTAGATACTGTTTTGCATCTGGGCTTGCATCATCATTTGCTGCTGCTGCTGGGCCTGTGCGAGCATTTGGTACTGCGTCCTGCGCTGTTGGTCGGGGTGGAAAGCGAGTGGCTTGTCATCGTCCTCGTCTCCACCTGTGAAGGCGAGGGAGACTTGTGAGGCCATTGGGGGGAGACGGGAGGCTCGGAGACCGAGGGGTTGCTCGTCTTCGTCGTCGTCGTTTGTGGAGTGACGGCCGCCAGAGAGGCTGTCGAAGTTGAAGTTAGGGAGGGAGAGTTTAGATTGGCTGAGTACAGCCGCGAGGGGTTTGTCTTCGTCTTCGTCTTCGTCGTCGTCGTCGTCCAGCAGCCTTGGGGGTGGTAGCTGAGTAGCCCTCTTTGCGATTCGCTCAGCAGCTGCAGTCAGAGGAAGATCCTCCTCACTGTCATCTTCTCCGTTGGACAGCTGGGGAATCTGAGGTGACTTGGTTTTAGCGGGGTAGCGCGGTCCAACGCCAGGGGTACGTCTTGGCCCCTCGTCCTCCTCTTCAGACGACTCCGCAACCCAGATATCTGCCGCCTTATCAGTGATGCGGCTGGTAGACTGCGCTAGAGGAACGTCATCGTCGCTCTCGCTCTCGCTTTCCTCCTCGTCATCCGCCACCGGTGGGCGCCTAAGGATAGGCTTTTGGATGGCCGGAAGCATAGGAGGCTCCGACGACACGCGAGAAACTGAAACGTCTGGTGAAGGACTAGCTTCGACATCGGGCGTCAAATCATTTCCTTTACCCTTCGACTTCCCCTTCTTCTTCTTCTTTCTCTCGCGGCGCTCAGCTTCTTCCTGCTCGCGCCTCTTCCGTTCCGCGGCATCTGCTCTCTCCGCCGCCTCGATCTCCTTGAGCTTCGCCATTTCGCGGTCCCAGAGCGTGTCAACACCAAACACGGAGCGGCCGTTGGAGATATTCGGCGTGGACGCAGAGGCTCCAAACGTGGGCGGTCTTTCGCCATTCAGGTCGAGGAGGGGCCCCGCACTTCCAGAATTACGTCTACTCAGCGTCTGCGCTTTGGTTTCCAGGTTCTGCGAAGGAGGTCTGGCGCCGAGTGTTTCGGGGTCGATCAGCGTGCTTGAGCGTCTGATCTGCCCGCGAACCATCATAGATGGTCGGTCGTCGCCCTGGAAGGTGCTGAAATGGAAATAAACATGCGTTCTGTGGTACTATTAAGCCAGGGAATAATGAACTTACCGGGCCTTCTGTTTCATTTCGAGTTTCCGGTGTTCGAGGTTATCAATCAGACTCCGTCCGTACAACTTGCCAGCCGCGCGTTTGACCTCAATCTCTGTCGGTGGAGGAGCAACAGGCAAGGGGATAGTAGCTGGCACGGGTGACTCTTCTTCCTCTTCTTCCTCCTCGAACTGAGCTTGCTCGCCATCTTTCGATGCGCGGGGGAGATGACGGTCGATATCTGAATAGGCGATATCTCGTTGGCCACCGACGACGAGCGTGTTTCGGAAAGCGAGCTGAGATAATGAGAGGCTGGCACGGGGGTTGGGCGTGAAGGAGTTGGATGCGATAGGTACAGGGGCTAACTCGAATTGGGTGGACGGGCGAGCAGACCGGGCCCCGGGGGGAAGGGGCGGCCCATCGGTAGATGTTTGGAAACCGCTACGTGGCCTCACAGCGGGTGGTGGTGGTGGGGGAGGAGCGGTACCTTGCAGTGGACTAGGCATAACGAGGACTTTGGGCCGTAGAAGCTCCACGGTAGATATCGGTCGATCGCGCCGTGACTCAGCGTCAAAGTCGTTTTCGAGGAGTATCCGGGTACCCATCGAGTTGACAGACATGGTCCGAGCACGAACCTTTGGGTCAAAGCGGGAGGAACGGGAGGGAGAGGGTGGACGGACGGAGAAGGGATTCTCTTCTGCGAGCATATTCTTTGACGCCATGGTACCCATTGTGCCGTTTGACATAGTTCGCCCTCGGTGTGCTTTAGGATCGAAGCGAGATGCACGATCTGGTGAGGCAGGTCGAGCGGTGAGCGGGATGGCATTTTCGTCGTTAGTAATATCATTCAGTAGAGCCCGCGAGCCCAAGCTTGCATTTGACTGGGTCCGAGCATGCGCAGTCTGTAGGTCAAGACGCGATGATCGGGATCCTGGTCTCAGAATTTCGTCCGGACCAGGAGATGACGAGCGCCCAGACACGGAGACAGACGGGAATGGCACGGAATGAAGAGGTGGTTGAACGGGGAGAGTTTCAATCAGCACATGAGTTGATGCACGTCGGCGTTGAAGCGGTGCCTGAGGCGACTGCATCTGGTCAAGGTCTGCCGATGACCGAACGCGCCCCAAACTATCGGGACCATTACCCTCAGCATCCAAGAATGCACCACCGACGCCAAAGTCATTCAGAGTACCGACACTCATGGACCGTGGGGTCCTACCGTGCGGAGTGTCACCGGCAACGCTGTGTGCGTTCCGCGCGGGAACGACGGGATGTGGGTTAGGGAATACTTCCGATTTTGCTTTCCCTTTGCCTTTCCCCTTTGCCTTGTCCTTGTCCATGAACGCATCAAGACCCCAGGAAGTGAGGTCTACTTCCATACCCTCGTTTTCGGGCGGGTCGTCCTCATCATCCGCACCTTCGAAAGGGTTCCGAAGAGCGTCTATTGAACCTCTCGATCTTCTGTTGTTAGCTGGGTCGCTCTCGGTTTCGCTTGGGACTGCTACACCGAGGTAGTCTGTGCTTCTGCGAGGCTTGTCCACGGCATCGTTGCGACGAAGATGGGCAAAGATGGCACTTTCGTGGGCGGAGTGGAAGGGAGCATCGGGATCGGAAGGATCATTATCGTATTCTGAAAAATAGTTGGGCGGTCAGGTTTCTGAGACAAGCTTGGACTACCTACCGACGAGAGCTGCCGCCAACTGGAGACGGGAGAATGCAGCGGCAGCGGCAGCTTTTTGCGCCATGCCAATGAGTTATAGACACTGGGAGACAATGGAGATAAACTTTGTAGAGAACGGACGGTAGAGGTCCAAGTTCAGGTAGCCAGTACTAGTAGTAAGTAGTGCTAGTGGAAGTATATGGCCGTGTGCGCAAAGGACATAGCCATGGAAGTACTAAACACAAGAGAACTGGTCTGACCCATCAGAAATCCCAAGCACTATGTTTACACCAGCACGTGGCAACAGGTCCGAGCAGGGGCTTTAGGGAATTCGGTCATCTCCTCGGCGTCTACATCAAGCGCACTCACAATCAGCTGGTCTTTGCAGTTCCATCGTGGTAACATCTACGTTCGCAAGGCATTGTATATATCACAGCTTATAGCTCATCATGTACAACCGCGTTTCCCTCCTCGTCAATCTCCTCCATCTCCAGCTTGAACTGGCTCTGCTTGAACTCGTCTGGGATGTTAAAGTACATCTTTTCATCACCTGCGAGAATCTCTTCGGGAAGCTCTGGATCCACAGGTGGTGCAGGCTTCACAGTGCTGTCTGTCTGTGCGGTTTCAGACACGCCCAACGAACGTCTCAGGACACGATCAACCCGAGTCAGGAACCTAATGCGGTTGCGTCAGATACATAATTTTATCCTGGCCTCAGAGAAAGTCTTACAGGTTCGAGTCCGCAACTTCGAAGCCAGAGCGGACAAGTGCACCATCGATGAGAATGGAAGCGACTTCACGGAGCTCTCCCTCAAGGTCCTCGTCCTTCGCTTCTCCATCCGCATTGAGTTGCTCAACGTGGCGGAGCAGTCCTTCGATCAAGGGCGACCGAGGGTTAATTTCAAGGACCTTTTGCTTCTTCATGAACTCTGCCATGACATCGTTCTTAACTGCACCACGGCTCGTTGCGCTCATCAACTTTTGCACATTGGCGGTGAAACCATGACTGTCCGCGACAACGGCACAAGGGCTGGTCACGAGTCTGTCAGAGACAACCACTGGGTCCCGGTGTTAGCTCATGATGGACGATCAGGCTGAGAAGGGAAACCCTACCATCTCGCACGTTGTCACCAGCTTCAACTTGCAGCCACTCAAGAAGGGGTTTGAACTTCTCTGTCAGAGCCGCCATTGTCTCCACGTCGTCCTCGGAATCTACAGCACATGTTCAGAGCAATGATACAAATCTTAAGACCCAAACTTACCATCACCGAACTCAAGACCAGCCCTGGCGACATCCTGGAATGGAATCCCTCTGCACCAAATCAGTTTTCGTTCACAAACAGGCAGAGGTGGGCAGCTCACTTCCAGCTGCGCAATGTCTGTGTCAAGATCTCATCCAAAGGTTCGGTCAGGAGAAGGACCTCGTAGCCTCGGGCGTGCAGTTTCTCAACGAAAACGCTGCCTGCAAGGTGATCGATAGATTTGCCCATATCAGCGAGGTAGAAAATCTGTTTCTGTCCCTGCTTCTTGTTCTCGACGTACTGCAATCGCAATCAGTCTCACAAGCATCCACACACAAAGTAAACCAAAATACGCACATCATCGAAAGAAGTCCCGTTCCTCTGGTTAGTGGTATATCGCGTAAGAGCGGCGAGTTTCTCGCGGTTCTTGTTATCTTCAGCAGCGCCGAGCTTGAGGACGGTGTTATACACCTTTGTGATCTGCTCGAACTTCTCTGGGTCTTCCTCGGCGATCTTTCCGAAGAGCTGGATGAGTCGACGGATGACGATGTTCTTGATTTGCTTGAGGAAGGCGCTGGATTGCAGGGTCTCGCGAGATACGTTCAAGGGGAGGTCCTCGGCTAGCAAGGGAGTGTATGTCAGTTTATGGGTGTGTATTGGGAGAAACATTGAAGCGCACCGTCAATGATAACTTTGACCCAGCTAGCCCACTTGGGCAGGGCGTATTCACCAAGGTCGGACGTGATGAAGACGTGTTTGACAAGCAGCCTGACATCCTTGGTGGATGCGTCGAGTGGCTTGCTGAAGAATTCTTCGTCCCTGGAGAGAAATTAAACCTCGGCAATGCACAGTGTGCAAGATGCAACTTACAGACGAGAGGGGATGTAAACAAGCGCGCGGAACGAGACGCCATTTCCAGAGTCACCAGTGAAGTGGCTCCACGCTAGAGGCTTCTGGAAATCCTTGAACGTAGCCTGGTACAACAGCTCGTACTCCTCGTCCTCGACAGTCTTGGGATCACTGGTCCCCCAAAATCAAACAAGGAAAAAATGAGCGCCTAATCAACTTCGTGCTATAGGGCTGAAACGTACCGCATCCAGAGAGGAGGCTGGGAGTTCATGTGTTCCCATTTGCCGACCATGACTTTCTTAGTCTTGGGTGTCGAGACCTCGGACTCTTTCTCTTCCTCGACGACAGCTTCCTCTTCGTCTTCTGGGACCTCCGATTCGGCAGCGGGTATCTCCTCTTCCACAGGCACCTCCTCCTCGATTTCGTTCCAGAGGTAGATAGGGAAGGAGGTAGAGAACGACGAGTGTTGGTTACTGCACGATAACAGTTCAGGGACGCGTCATTCGCGACGCGCAGAGAAGGAAAGACCACATACATGAGCTTCATGAGGTTAGAAATCATCAAATAATGCGTCGCGTCGCTCTTCAGTTCCAGTGTGATCTCAGTACCATGTCCCAGGGTATTTCCGCGCGGGTCGGGATATATCTCAAAGGAACCTTCGTCTGCAGAGGAACTAAAGACATTCTGAGAAGGGTTGGGGTGCTTGGAGGACTTTGGAGGGACGGAAGCGACAGTGACTTTGTCCGCGACGAGGAAGCTGGGTTGATTCGCTCATGAGTTAGAGGTGCGTAAGGAGAGGAGAAAAGCCACACACCTGCTGTAGAATCCGACACCGAATGCACCGATTAGGTTACCGTTACCAGCCGTGTCCTCGCTGTCAGCTTTCGCAAGGAAATCAGACGTCCCTGATTTCGCCAGCGTTCCCTAACACGCCAACCCATGAGTCACGATGCAAAAATACTAGCATAGCCTATGTATGCGACATACCAGGTTAGTAGTGAGCTCCTCCGCACTCATTCCGATACCGGTGTCTAATCATTAGGGTGAATCCCCGCATCCCAGTGGTCTGCAGAGGAACGCATACCGGTGATAATGATACGACCGCCTTTGCCCTCGGCATTCCGCTCGGCCTTGATAGTGAGGTTCAACGGCGAAACGCCGTCATAGATGTCTTTCTCCATGAGAGCTGTCAGACGGAACTTCTCGAGAGCATCGTTGGCGTTCGAGATGAGCTCTCGAAGGAAGACGTCTCTGGTGACCTCGAGTCAGCCTAACGCGAAAAACACCCGAGGAGTGGTACGGTACCTGTTCGAGTAAAGACTAGGGCGCATTTAGATGGGAGGGGTACGAGGAGACGGGAAGTACTCACCTGTTGATGACTATCTTGCGCAAACGCGCGACGTCGCTCTGCACGTCACGTCAGGCATTTATTCCGTAGTACACAGTTGAGGCGACACATTACCTGGTAGTCGAACTTGCCTTTCGGTGCATCACTTGCGTCCTGCGCGAAAGTATACGAAGTGAGCGCGGTGAGCGTCAGAACCAAAGGGCGCAGCAAACGCATTGCTGAACCGCCAGAACAGAAAACCCAAGTATGAGTGATAGAAGAAAAGGCAGACGTGGAACGAAAGACTCTGATCTCGAATTATATATACTTTGGACTTGGCGGAACCACTTAGCACTACTATAGTACTTGATCGGACTTGGTGCGACTGCAGGAATTTCGACAACTTCACACTGACGTGTCATGCACCATGTGACTGATTTTCGGCATCACGTGGAAGACGCGTCGAGGGAATTCTGACCCACACTTTTCCTTCGAAAGCTATTCCTTTCCCAGCGACATGAGGCGGTTAGTGTAGGAAAAAGCAAGACTACGGTAAGCACATGGCTTGATACGAAGGTTTGTAGCAACAACGGTCAAGGTATGCAATCGCTGCTTGGAAGCGCGTTGCCCTCAGACATGAACGGATAATTTTGGCGCAGATAAACCTGAGAGATGGTCCTGTAGATGAAATAATCAGCAAAACAAAGTAATCCACAAAGGCACCAACTCACTCGTAGCCATCTCTCCCTTTGCTCCGGGACGTGCTCAAACATGATATACCTTTTGTCGTTCTAGACAACTCCATCAGCCAGTCTGTATCAGACCCGTCAACAGCCAACGCACCTTCAAAACTTTTACGATATCCCCAAGGTCAACGTTTTTGGCCAAAGCTTTCATGTCGACTTTTCCACCAAACCCTTCACCCTCGTCCTCGCCCATATCTTCCGCTGTCACCCCTCCATCCACACCCTCCCCACCTATCTTCCCAAGCCTTCCCCAGAACTCTACGAACGCGTTCTCCGATAACATCTCGTCGAAGACCTTGCGCGCCTCGTAAGTCCTTTCTCGCTGCCACTTGTCAAACTCTTTCTCAAGGTCACGGTCGTCGAGACCGAGTTTAGTAGCTGGGAGTGACTTCATGATCGACTCCAGCGGAAGAGCTGAGAATGGAGTCGCGAGCGAGGGCGCGTGGGCCTCGAACAGCGAGTGTAAGTTGTTCAGATGCTTTGTGCGGAGCTGATCCATGTGTGAATGGAAAAGGCGGAGCTGTTGGTCTCTTGGGAGCGGTGAGTTGGTGAATCGAGGGTCAGTTTTGAGTTGAGGGAGGACTGCATCCCAAGTCAACTGAGATAGCGTCAGTATCAGTTCAAAAACAAAGGGTTGGCGTACTTGGGGATCTCGTATCGCGTCTGTCAGCAGTGTGCTGAGGAGAGGGGGAGATAATGTTGAGTGCCACAGGAATAATAGTCAACAGAATTAAAACCCTGTTGTGGCTCACCGGAATTCTCGTTCGCCCTCCTCTTTGCTCAAGCCCACCCGTGAACGTCCGATCTCTGCCTCTGTGCGGCCGCGCTGAGCTCTCACTTTCTCTTCGCGTTCCTTCAAAGCGCGTTCTTTTTTCTCCTTGCGCCTGCGCTCTGCTTCCTTCTCGTCTACGGGCTCGTTGGTTCGTGGTTCATCGTCCTCTGCGTTATTGGTCTTGGTGTTGCTTGACGAGGAGCCGTGGGCTTTGAGGAAGGTGTTGAAGAGCTCTTCTCGAAGTGAGGACGACCCGACGGCATCGTATCGCAGATCATCAGAAAGTTTGCGTTTAATCTTTGCAGAAACTGGTCAATCAAACGACGCAAAGCTAGAACCAAAAACCCACATCTTTCCAAGCAGAGTCCGACCTCACTGAACCACTCTCACGTAGGAGAGCAAAGAAGTCTGCTTCCGCTTTCTCAGCAGCAGCTCGCTTTTCTGTGCAATGAATTTAGATCAGCACATAACCCATCTACTTTCAAGATACGTACTTTCGCCAAGATCTTTCAGGTACTCCTTGAAACGTTTTTCCCGTTCCCGGTCATCCCTTCCCCAGCCATAGAAGCGTCGATCCTTCTTCCACGTTCTACGGAAATCAGTCCATGAGGTTCGTGTGCTCTTGACTTCGTCATGGAGTAGGCGGTCGAATTCTTCCTTGGGGTTTGCTTCGGATTTCTCCTTTTTAACGGTTTGTTGCCGGAGTTCGCGGGCGCGGTCTCGACAGTATTCGTCAAAAGCTTCGCGGCGCGCGGACACTGAAGGGAGAAGTACGTATCGTGGATCAGAGATGAAGAGTGGGAGTGAGGTATCCCAAGGATGCAGGGGGTTGACGTCCTTCTCTCGAAGTAGAGTCTGTTGCGTATATGAGTAGAAGGTCGATATAATATATATGAATGACATACCTTGAAGAGGGCCTTTGCCTCATCCAGAGAAAGGTCCACACGATTAGGCATATGGAGCTGTTGTTTCTCCTGAGCTCTCTTCGCCTCTTCTTCAGCCTCTTTGGCCAGTTGAGCCTCCTCCTCCTGCCTCTGTTTCTCCTCCTCGGCTTCAGCGGCGAGTTGGGCAGCTGCCTCCCTCTGCCACTCCTCCTCTTCGCTCTCCTCTTCGTCCTCCTCTCCGCCGTCATCGGTACCGGCTTCTTCTTCCTCCTCCTCCTCCTCTACACGCGCCTTCTTGGTAATAACTACTTCGTCCAATGGTTCGGGTTCATCCGTTGCTTTCCGTTTTACAAGACCTTGCACCTCAGCCTTAATCCTCTCCACCTCCTCCCGTTCAATCCTCATCACATCCTCTTGATGCTGCAACTTCGCCTGCTCGGCCTCATGCGCCTCCGCGCGCTCGAACTCCTCCACAGCATCCTTGATCTCCTCCGGGACCGTCCAGAAACTTTCCTTCTTAACCTTGTGCGTATAAAAGACGTTCCCCTCGGTAGTCTTCACGCGGAGCCATTCCGTGCCTGGGATAGGCGTCTTCACGAGCGCTTTTTCTTTCTTTTTCTTGGGCTGTTGGATGGCGGGTGCTGGCGCAGCGATGGGAAACGCCGGGAGGGGACGGATGTAGGTGGATTGTTGGCTTGCTGCGTGGTAGTAGTACGGCTGGCCACCGGGACCTGTGAAGTGGTTAATGTGAGCTTGTGCATGGACGTGGATGTAAGTTTAGGATTTTACCGGTATGTTCTGACCAGCCAGGAGGCAATGGAGGTGGTCCGAGAGCAGACATGGCAGATTGTAGGAAATGGAGCAGTATTAGCTGCCAATTATTGATATTAGTGGAAGGAAAGCGAAAGTCGCGCAGGAATTACACGGAACTGATGCAGTCGGAACTCGGAAGTCACTGCACTTGAACCCGAGCCGCTTCATCAAACCATTCACGTTTTACACTGGCATCAATGGGCATCAATCACAAGTTGTTCGCTCGGTTTCATGATAAGCAGTCTCCGGATCTAACTTTTTGCGCTATCGTGGGCTGGTGATGAAACTAAATCTATTATTTGCTGATCCTACGCCGGGACCTCTTTTCCGGCCCAGTCCCATACTCTCCCTCGATGTTCTGCACTCAACCCGTCTACAACGTCAACCAAACACTTTGCTGCATACTCGGGGTCAAACAGCTTGTCCTCCGGTACGGTCTGCCAAAACTTTCTGCTGAGCTCCGTCTTCACTGTTCCAGGATGTACCCCCACACATATTGCAGGTGTCTTCTTCATCTGTAACTGCAAGTCAAACGTCTTGATGACTTGGTTCAACGCTGCCTTCGATGCACGATACGAATACCACCCTCCGTTCTTGTTATCCGTGATAGAGCCAACCCTCGCCGAGACGTGAACCCACTTGCACGGTGTCGTCAGCGCCGCGCCTTGTTTCGCCGTTGGGAGGAAGCGCGAAAAGTGCTTGATCATCAAAAGGTGGGATATAACGTTGATCTGGAACGTGTGCTGCAGCTCAGCTGCATCCAAGTCTGCTGGTTGACGCTCTGGGTGGAGGATACCTCCGGTGAAGAAACCCATGTGGAGATAGGATTGGTTCCCCTGCGGAAGTGCATCTGCGAGGCTTTGCGAGGCTGACGCTATACTACCCTCAGAGGCGAGATTGAGTGGTATAAGTCGCAGCCTATCTCCGTCTATCTCTCCCAGAGGCGCAAGGATATGTTTCTTCATCTCTTCGGCCTTCTCGGAGCGGTGTGTAGCGTAAATGGGTAGGTCTGTCGTGCGTAATACATGACGCGTGAGCGCAAGCGATAATCCGCGAGTAGCTGGGCTGACGAGAATGAACGGGCTTGACATGGTTGTTTGTGGAGAGGACCCGGGCCGTGGCCTGTGCAAAGACCTGAACCTGACATCAGTCCGATCTACAACACGATCGGCGGGTGGCATGATCGGGAAGTCCATACTTTCGATACTTCCGCGGAAGTCAGGTACCACTATCCCTGCCGTGACACTCTTGGGCTGACGCTTGCCTTGCAGAACGATTCACTGTATGTCCTCAGGTGCAGTACTCTGCTGATCCCATTACATCCACAGCGACTCCTACAGAACGCCGTCAGCACAGTAGTACCTCTAGGGACTGCTACTAGGTAATGGCGTACGTGATTGTGAGTATACTTTCCCCACGCAGCTGATGTTCGAAGCGCCGCGTCAAGCCCTTATAATGTTAACACAGACCTGCATTTCCCTACTCGGATTACGCTGTCCCAAGTGAACTTGCGAGCCGAACACTTCCAATGATTATGTGTTCCAAGTTGGGTTTCGGATAAGTTTGCTTTCTCAATGCATTCAAGGGAGTTTCTCCGCCCATTAGTAACTGACTCAAGGCTTCGGTCTTGATTAATGTTACCGCTAATACATGCCTTTATATGAATACCCATAGGAGCAATCCGTATAAAAACCTCGGTCGGGGAGCGAATAACCTGCAGTTGAGTTTTCATCCACCTCCACTCATATTATCTACTACTTATTCTTGAATCGCTTTCGATTGACGCCATGTCTAGTACACCGTCGGCATCACAGTGGGGGATGCCCACATCTCCCAAGAGAGCGCTGCTAATCCACGGGCTGACTTCTTCCTCCCATACCTGGGCGAGCATCGGACAATCATTAGCAGAGGCTGGTACGCTCGTCTTCACACTGGTCCGATCAGCACCATATGCAGATTCTCTCTAGGATACTATGTTGTCGCTCCCAACCTTTTAGGACATGCCTATAGGAAGGGCACTGACTACAGCGCAAAAAGTATGGCCGAAGACCTCCGTCCATACTTTAACACCACCCACTATAATCTCATCATCGGACATTCCTTGGGCGCGGTCGTCTCCGCGCATCTTTTACCGCTCCTACACCACTGTCATCCTGTCACTGTAATCATGGTCGATCCCCCACTGGAGGTCTCCGCTGAACATGCTGCTAGAGCAAATGCGTTCTTTAGCGGGGAGGCTACAAATGTCCGCACCGCTGAAGCCTATCTGGAGGAGAACCCGACCTGGACACGGGAAGATGCTGTATCGAGGGTACTCGGAGCCTCGATGTGCAGTGCCCATGTCGTCCAGGAGATCTTTCGGGTACGTATAACATTTCTCTTTCGGCATACCAAATTCTAGTGATTTCTGACAACTCGGGATTGCCTTTCAGCGTAATGACCCATGGTCCTTCGGGTACCTCCTCCGCCAGGTTCCTCCGAACGTTATGGCCACTGTGCTGGTTTCAGACCCTGAACTCAGTGATGTGTGTCGTGTAGAGCATATACCAGCTCACCCGCGAGTACGTAGCTTACTCGTGCCGAAAGTGGGCCACTGGATCCAGCATGAGATGCCTGAGATCATTGTTGGCGCTGCTCTGAAATCGGTCGCATTGGTGCCCACAGCAAAGCTGTGACTGATGCTTTGTTTCGGTCGGGGAAGAGATACCACGGCCCCCTCTTGTATATCTATCCTATCTCCTTTGTTAGGTTGCCCATGCTTATCTCTCACTCGGAGGTCTATATGTATATGTACCCTTGATGTACCCTGTCAGTACGTGTTTCACTGTTGCAAACGGAATTCAGCTATTAGTGGATGACTTTTCCCTCTTTCGATAGACATCATGATCACGCGGCGCTCGCAGTGAGTAACCCGGTGACTTCCATGTACAAGGCAAGCCCGTCAGTGGATACTCATAGAAAGGTTTAGTTACCGGACTACGCAAGGGTGTGAGGGTCATGGTCACTTCTCACACACGGACTCTTACATACTCACGGCCTCTCTCGTTTAGCATCATTGCGCCCATGTGCTCCGCGAGTCGTTGTATCTCTCCAGTGTCGAACCAACGCCAGTGTTGGCATTAAGTATACGCGGATTCTCGTTTGTTCTCAGTCTATTCTCGCTCGTTGTCTCGCGTGCCCGTCAAAAAGGGCACAAAAACGTCACCGCGCCTCACGTATTGATCCATTAGACCTAGTGTCAGATGATGCAGGCTGCACCCTGATTGATGCAGTACTATGCAGCCTTATAACGTTAACCCATATTGACACGCAGCTTCACAGTCACAGCTACTACTTCCAACGACAGTAGTAGGCTGCAGCACGGAATTGGCCGTTCAAGCTTGCATCCCAGCGTACGTCCGAACCTCAGCCCGATCGAGTCGGGATAACATCTCTGATACAATAGTTTGTTAGGATTCTAACAAGGGATCGCGTACACAGGACTAAAAATGACTAAAAGACCCTGAGTTAAGCTGAGCTGAGGAAATCGCGAATCCCTTCTGAGATGAACCTCAAGTCAACAGGGTTTAGGCCAATGCCCGCCATATGACCCCAAACAGTAGGGATGACCTCGAGTTGCGCGTTTCTGAGGTGTGAGACCTCAATTTCGCTGACCTCCGGCTGAACGTCCCGCCGTCAGAGAATTTTCACCGGACTCGGGCATCGAATAGGAAACATACTGGGAAATAAAGATCGGTCTTCGAGGGCATGATTAACCCTTTGGCCTGGATACTCCCCAGCGCCGCCTCGTAATCACCCCCATCGCGCACCTTGGATACGTCGGCGGTTTGTCAGGTCCGAAGGAGCGCTAGCAGGTCGTTGGCGTCCCAATCAAGCTATTTACCTTCCCAGTCCTCTCGGATGAAAGTTTCTAGACCAGGATACCTGTAAAGTCCCTAAGCGGAGAGTGATGATACGGCAGTGAAGTGCTCACAACCCATCCATGAGGTATTTTGTGCTCTCTGAACCACTGGAGGGCAGTCAGGTAAATGGAACTTCAAGTTATCCGATATGCTTACCGCCTGACCATATGCCCATGCACAATATACCCCGCCGAAGGCTCTAATACCGTGTTGCGGAGGGGAAGTATAATGTCCATCTGCGTAACCTTTGGACGCGGGCAAAGCTATCTTCGGGCCTTCGATGAAGCTGGGACATGAATAATTGGTTAGTCATTGTACGAGAATGTGCGAGGCAGAGTTTACAACCATTGATTATGCGGGCTCGTGCGAGCGGAAACGCAGATCGCCACAAATCTCTGCACGAAGTCGGGAAATACCACGGGCCAGTAGTATGCTTGTTGCCCACCCATGGAGAAGCCGACAACGCAGAATACCTTCGTCACCCCAAGTGCTTGGGTGAGCACAGCATGGTGAGCACGTCTAAGCAGTTCATGTGGTGGTCAGCAAATAGGGTGGGTGCTGAGTAATGGAATGACTTACATGTTGTCCTCATAAGAAACGAAGGGGAAATATGGTCCATTGAATGGGACCGGCTGTGAAAATTGACTGTGAGCAAAGGTTCGAGGGATGACAAGAGCACATACGGTGTTGGAGGGTGAAGATGACTAGCATGAAATCAATGAGTTTTGCGCGATATTCATTAAGCCGCTCCTACCTCCCCGTTTCCAAATAATGCAAAAATAACAATGAAGTATTTCGTTGGATCAAGGATCTCCGGTCTTCGTGTCAATACCGCAGTCAGTCGCATCTTAGGACCGAGATCCTCACCTTTCCCTCGCCGATAAGGTAGTCTTGACCTGAAGGTTTCACTCATTTGTTAGTCCACGCACCTCACAAGCACATCGATCGAAATAACCTACTCCCCGGAGCAAGTTTGGCTCCGAAGCAGGTGGGGAATACTATACAGGGATTTTGCGAGTTCCCATAAGTCTGATAGGCTGTGACCGCGTCGGGAATAATCCCTCCTGCAACTTTGAATCTGCCGTGGCGGTAGAACTTCAGCTCAGTGGACATGGCGTGTTAACTTTCCTGTGGATCGATCTTGGCCAGATTATGTTGCTCACGGGCTGTCATATTGTGCATTTGTGACAAACAGAGTCTCAAGATCTCCGTCAGTACTAGAAGTCATTACTCAGCTAGCTTACCCTCCTCTCCCCGAGGCTGAATTTCGGCCTTTCATCATGAGTCTCGTTAACATGTGGTTGTGTGGTGTGGCCCCGCCATCACCAGTAACATGTTAGACGCGCTGTCAATTTTTAAAAGAAGTATAAGTCCACCATGTGTTGTCGAGTACCCCCTTCTCCCCCCCTGTCGTCGAGTAATGCCACATGAAAGAGTTGTGATTCTGAAATTTGAATTCAGATTGGCCGTTGGGCTCAGAGTGATCGCAAGTCACGTGCTGAAGTTGTAGGTGTTTGTGGGGAGCAAAGTACATCGTGCAACTTCCAATATTCATACGCGCCTGGCTGTCTCGAGATGATGGAGATCATAGACCTGACCTTGTCCCCGCCCCTTCCAGAGCCCATCGAAATCCTATCCGATGAGGACGACTCACCGCTTGGTCCCCAGGACTCCCGAGAAAAGAAGAAGCGGAAAAACAAGAAACGGAAAAAGTCCAAGGGTCTCACTAGCGATGGCGTGGACAGCTCCGCACAACCTTCCAGGAATCAGTCACGAGAAAGGGAAACCAGGCGCGATACGCGTAACGTGCCCCCTTCACGCCGTAGATCTGCATCTCCACCGCCCCGAACCTCTGCACCTACCACGGACGAGCCGGAACTCTTCTTTTTTGACGCTGAAGCAGCGCCTGTGCATCTAGAAGAGGAGCCACCTGAAGTACGGCCGGTGGAATCGAACGAAGAAGCAAACAAATTGTTGTTGCCTTCACATGTTGCGGTGTTGAGTCTGAGTGATGATGGGGTTGTCCCAGTCGAAATTATCCGTGCCCCAACCCCAAACTCAGACGAGGAAGATTACATCGAGTACCTCGACTACGAGGATCGCAAGGTCTGAAGAGTCTCCTGAAATCAGTGGTTTATTGTACTGAACTAGGCGCAGGCCCCAGGGCTGGTCCGCTATTTCGAACCTGAAGCGGAGGAAGGTGCACAATCAAAGCCATCAATATTCAAATGCAAAAATTGTGGTGCGGAGGGTGACCACAAGACATACGAGTGTCCAGTGCAGATTGTAAGTCATATTTTCTCAAACGCTCTGTAATGCTCACTTATTCCGTAGTGTCTGACTTGTGGTGCTCGTGACGAGCACTCTACACGGAGTTGTCCCATTAGTAAAACGTGTTACTCATGTGGTATGAAAGGTCATATTAACAAGGTGCGGACGGCGCGCATACGAGGGGCTCGCAAATTAAATGTTCATATAGACCTGTCCCAATCGCTTCTCGCGCTCGATACCAGCATCGGACTTGTATGACGACTGTGACCGTTGTGGATCTATGAACCACAAAATGAATGTGTGTCACCACGAACTCGACTTCTGGCCCTGTACTCACACCTTGCAGGAATGTCCCACTCTTTGGCGAATATATCAGTACGTGAATGATGAGGAACGGATCCTGATCAAGCAAAGCCGAGAGGACAAAAAGCAGTTTGCTATCGGCGAGGGAGGTGAAGGGTACATCGGCACAGACGAATGGTGCTATAACTGTGCAAACTCAGGTCACTTGGGTGATGTAAGTGTAGTATACCATTCCACAAGCCTACCCGGAGCTAACATCTCCTTCAGGACTGCGACGAGCTTCCGCATTCAGCAAATATTCCCGTCGAACCCTCTGCATTTAGCGCATACAACGTCATATCGGGTCCATTCTACGACCCAGCCACTGAACCGGAACGCAAACGTCGTGGACCAAGGGAATTGCAGAACGACGAAGGTCTACCCCGCCTACCGGAAGATTGGGGAGTGGATATTCCTGTTAACGTCGGAAAGCAGGGAAAGAGCAAGGACCGGGAAAAGCTGGAGAAAAGATTCAGAGAGCAGGAAGAGGAAGATGGTGATGCAGATTGGTTCAACAACCCTCGAAACGCGAGGAACAGGGGTATGAACCAGAAGGCGCCACCAACTAGGCCACGAGGAAAGGCAATGAAGTTTGGTGGTTCATTGAAGGATGCAGGCCGCCAGCTTCTTCCACCGCAGCCCCCACCGCCATCTAGCAGCGGTAAACCTCTAAGTTTACTTGAACGGCTCGAGGACAGTCGCGGAGGAGGGAATGATCGCCGTCGTCTGGATCGTTCTAGCGACCGCGACCGTTACGAGCCACCTCGGAGCTCCGACCCCCCGCTTCGTATTCTGGGGGCAGCGGCCGATCGTCGGAATCAAGACGGTAGGTCTTCGAACTCTCGCAAGAGCGACCGGGAACGAGAGAAGGATAGGCGGGACAGAGACAGAGAAAGACATCGAGGTTCGGAACGGGAGCATAGACCACGATATAATGGTGGCTACAATAGATGACAGTGTGGTCTTACAGGGAAGCCGTGTTTTCAAGTTCTCGAAGATGCAACGACGAGGTTACACGCCAGTCATTTGTTCTCCCGTCGAGACAACTGGGACCACATGACTTGCTTGTAACCTAAGTCAGCACTCTTTCCCAGAAGATAAGGGAACCAGCGGAAGGATGCCAAGAATGCCTGTAAACCTGCACCCATACCTCCTGTCTTCTACTTCTTCGTCTAATTTCTCGTTAGTCTGGCTTTACCGTCCTCGATGTCACTGGCAAGTGTGCTGAGGTCAGGCAAGGTCTCCGCTGTCACTGATCATCCCCACGCGTGCCATCACGTACCTGGTCAGAGCTCTAAAGTATACAAAATACCGCGCACCATCATCGTAGGCCTTACTAAAAGTACCTGTCCACCCATACTAGTAGCTATTTACTTGCCAAGGGTCGGTCCAAGTTCAGTCCCCCGGTTTCCTGCTAAGGGCCCCTAGTCCATATGCAACGTAATAGATAAGCAAGCGATTAGTATCTGGTTGTGTGATCATAATGACCACCTGGAAAAAACAACGCTAGAACGCATTCATTGTAATGTTCACGTTGCTCACTCCCAACCTCGCTGTCCTTCCGGAAGAGCAGTCCGATCAACCAAACCAACAACTGCCATGGAGTCCCAAGGGGCTGGGAAAACAACTTGAAGGGGAATTCTTGATCCACATCACATCCATATTCCGATCCATCACTACAAGTATGAACCTTGCGATTAACAATCACGTCTCATAAGCCTGTTCACGAACGCGTGGACGCTATGGAGCCCTCGATGTCGATCAACGCATTCATAGGGATCGTCAAGTCTAATCTCGCCCCGCTAGGCCTAACGCCGGCTATATTGCGGTTTACAGTAACACCCGGGCCTACTCCGAGGCTCGGGAAGTCTTGGGGGCCCTAACAGAGAGCACGTTTTTAATGTGGGGAAAGGGGCCCCGGGGAGGCGCATTTTGAGCTCTTGAGCAATGTTGGTCAAGATCGTTCGACCGATGCGCCCTAAGCTTGTCAACTCGAACCACTCAATCCTGACTCAATCAAGTCTATGACTTATCGTTCACCTCCATCGGCCTCCACGGATATCAATGACAGTTCCAAGCCATATGAATTCTGCACAGCCTCGACTCGGAATAAGTACCATTTCCCTCCATGATGGGGCCCCTTCTGCACTTAGCTGCAAACAGTCGACATACGATAACACGTTGAATCTGAGTACCCCCCGAGAATAAATGATGGTCTAACTAGTAACTAATTCGAAGGTACCACCAGGTCCTATATGAACGTGACCATCTCATTACTGCGAACCATACCTATCTGAGCGCCTTAGCGCCTTAGCCTTCCTCCTCAGAATCCTATCGTTGTGTCGCGTGAACTTGCGTCATGCAAGTGGTAATTCTGTTCGACCCACAAAAGAGCCCGCCAACACATCGCTGGGCCCCAACACGACTGAGCTAGGTCATCTTCTTGTCCTTTGGCGGATCGGGTGAACGACGTTCCTCGCGGGTGCGAGTTCACGACTCAACAGATCACAGCCCGGCTATTTTCGCTGCGTTCGTCCTTGGATTCGGCCAAGCCGTTGAACGAATATAAATGCTGAGGGGAAGTTCCTTCGTCCTTCATCACCCTCTTGTGTACCCATCTTCCAGCACACCCAGGCCTTTCAGAGTTCTTCTCTCCTCGCAAACATGAAGTTCTTCACTGCTTTCGTTCTCCTCGCTGCCACTCTCGTCGGCGCTTCCCCTGTCGAGAAGCGTTCAGAGCCTTTCGGTATTGACGTTTCCAGCAACCAAGGCTCCGTCAACTGGAGCTCCTGGAAGTCGAAGGGTGTCACTTTCGCGTACATCAAGGCTACTGAGGGTGTTTGTGAGTGGCCGTTTCGCGAATGATTGGATAAAACGCTCGTTACTGAGGTATCACGTAGCCTACGTCAACCCCGACTTCAATGCGCAACACGCCGGTGCGACCAAGGCTGGCATGATTCGTGGTGGATACCACTTCGCGCGCCCCAACGATGGTGCTGGATCCACACAAGCCTCCTACTTCCTCAGGCACGGTGGTGGTTGGTCTGGTGACGGCAAGACTCTCCCTGGAGCCCTCGACATCGAATGTAGGTTCCTACAACATGTAAAATAGAGTATGTGCTAACATCCGCTCAGATAACCCCACCAAGGGCGGTAACGAGTGCTACGGCTTGGGCCACTCCTCCATGGTCTCTTGGGTCAAGAGCTTCTCTAACGAGTACCACTCTAAGACCGGGAGATACCCGAGTATGTTTTTATTTCACTATCACGTCTCATCATCTCACAACATATGTTATTAGTCATCTACACCACCACTGACTGGTGGAAGAGCTGCACTGGAAACTCTGCCTCCTTCGCCTCCACCAGCCCCCTATGGATCGCCCACCCTGGATCCATCGGTCCCCTCCCTGCCGGCTGGAGGTGAGTTTTATCACAAACAAAACGAACGGTAGATATTTAATCCATCCGCAGGTCCGCCGCCATCTGGCAATATGGCACTGAGTCCCACACCGATGTCAACAAATTCATTGGGAATGCCGCTGGCCTCAAGAAGTAAGACCCAATAAATTTAACACCTCGGAATTCTCTTAACCCCATCTTTCTTCCTATCAGGCTCGCTCTTGGCCACTAAGCAAGCTCTGATCCTAGAGAGCTGGTGAATGGGCTTTAGATGGATAGTGCAGCGTTGCTGGGTTGCCTCTCCATTCGAAATCATTGCTAAATAATACCTGTATTGTACGAACAAAATACGAATGTGTGTATTCTGTATTCATTTTCCCTCGAAAGCGTCTCGCATACATATATCTCGAGGTGAATGTGACCTACGGCTAGACAGCGACTCCTGATCCGACGGAATCTATAGTGGACTGGTTAAGCGACTGCCACAAAGTCAAATCTCGAGTTCGAGGTTTTGCTTTCAGCTCAAGTCGGGTTGCAGCAGTCACAGTAATTATAACATCGCACTTCGTCGACAGCACGACGGTTTATGGACTCTTAACATCGACGCCATCTTCCTGTAGGCATCTATCTTGACAATTGCCACCCACACTTGATATTACCACGCCGCTGCCAGGATGTCTATGCTGAGCGGACTCGTGGCTTCCCCGACTCTAGACTTGGGTGTTGGACGGATAAAGAATGCGTCTTCCAAGACAATATCCACTGCAGAATCTTCGAGCTCGATATCGGAGGCATCCATCAATCCTGTAACCCGTGCTGCGATCTCGATCGAATATGCATCGCTGCGACATAACAACCATTGCCCAACGGGCATGTATATTACGCCTACGGCGGAAAGCATCCTCACCTGGGATGCCGTTTTGTTTGTGCACAAAGGCAAGTACTGTGTTGTGGATAGTTAGAGATGAAGGACCAGACGCTTGAATTTCGTGGCTGATATTGTTCTATAGGCTACTACGCAGGTTCTGTCCTGAAGTTCGTCATGACGTTTCCCGATAACTATCCTGACCGACCTCCCGCTGTACGCTTCCTAACCGACGTGTTCCACCCTCTCATCGCGACTCAGACGGGGTTGTTTAACTTGACTGCCCGCTTCCGGCCGTGGAGGTAAGTAGTTTGGTCGCTTAGAAGCGCAGAAGCTGACGTACACTGGAGACCGAAGGAGCATCATGTCCACGATATCTTGCACTTCATCAAGGTGGCATTCAAAGAGCCTCATCTCGACAGGTTGAACGAAATCGACGCGATCAATAAGGAGGCTTTCAAGTGAGTATTATCTCCTGACCCCCTATTAGGGGAAGCTGACATGTTCGCAGACTGTGAGTTCTGTCAGGCGCGCATAGACGCGATGCATCTTGATTGACACGTGCTGCATAGATACCGAGACAATAGGTCCTCCTTTGCGGCTCTTGCTCAGCAGTCCTCTCAGCTATCGCAATCACCGAGCGCACTGTACGATTCCCCGAGCTCCAGGAAAGGCTATTCGTTCCGCTTTACTCCCACAAAACAGGCGCAAGTCAACACCATCCTCGAGAAGCTCTCGATTTACACATCCCCAGACAGCACACAACACGCGAAATCATAATACCTGCAGATTGAACATGTACGATATGTGATTATTTTATGCTACCTTTAGTATATGCAGCATCCTTCTCTAAGACACTAGATTGACTCTAGACCCACCAGAGTTGTGATCCCGAAACATTTACGCTTCTGACGTCACCGTAACTAGTTCTTGACCTGGGTCGTCGCTACTACTGTTGTTATCATTCACGCTGAAGTGTCGGCCATTGAAAGGCTGCAGAATGCTTTCGACGTAAGGTGTGTCAGTGCCGGTGTCGTCGTCCTATTTGTGCCTTATTCAGTAGATAATTCCATGGGGCATGCCTAAACTGCACTCACGTCTTTCATCCTCCCGAAGTGCTTCGAGAGCTTCTCGATTACCAAGCTGTATGGCAGGTGCTGGGATAATTTTCTATAGATAGCAAACTGTCAGTGCCTCTCGATCTAATTGGGATCGGGATGAATTACCGTTTAGGTTGAACATTCAAGGAGTGTCGGGCATCTAAGGTGGAGTCGAGCACGTTCGACGAGTGGGCACCCTCGCTCAAAGATAATTTGATCGAATATTCCTTGTCGGAGTTGCCACGACCAAAATTCCTTTCATAAAGCTCAAACCTGTAACAACGGAAAGTCAATTCTTTGATACAAACAACCGGGAACGTCGGACGAACGTAATGTGCGACTGCAGGGGGCACGGATCAGACTTAGTGTGGGGATCATAGGGACGCATTAACCACCTACACAATAATCGAGCTCGGGTATCCGTCTGTTGGCGATGGGTAGTCCAGACTGTAACACGAGGTTGACGAGCGTGTGGATGTGGCTCTCCTTCGTGAAGTAGAGCGTTAGCGAGCTGCCTCCGTTATTACGGGCAGCTTCGAGATCTTCGACGACATTTCGAAGCAACGGGAGCGAAGTCAAAACTCCTATTTCTTCTCTGTCGATGAAATCGGAAATGAATCTTTGTAAGTATTTAAGCAACCCCGCACAAGTCGGACACGCTTACTTTTCATCTGGATCGATGCCGTATTCCTGAGGGGCGACTAGGTCGAAAAGAGCCTTGGCGCGGCCGTATAGCTCATGGAGCTTTCTGTCCTGTGTTTGGCTTGGATTGTGGCCCTGACCGGCGTTCTCGTCAAATATGGAGAATAGAAAGGTGCGATGATGCAGGGCGCAGTATTTAATGGTGTCGTACAGCTCCGAGACCTGTGGGGCGTTGTAGTACAGGATGTTGTCAGTTCTACGCACAGCTGACGCGTTGCGAGGTATCACTTACACGAGACGGGTCAAACTTTTTCTGTTCGACATCACAAAAGTCTTCAAATAGTTTCTCCCAGCGCTCTCGAAACAGCCAAGGCTCGTCACCGCAGCACCTGGAGGGGCGTTAATCTGATGGAAACTCAGCTTATTTACACACCTACCACCGCTCTTGAATCTTGTCAACATCCATAGTTTCGAAATTCTTGCGCATTATGGCGCGAAATGAGCTAAGCAGTTCAATTACCTCCTGATTACCAAAGGGTGAGATCAGACGTCCAAAAAGAATTTATACGCGCGTCCCCACTTGCCTTGACAACTTCTACCGGCTCCTTCTTCAAGCTCTTGGGCCAAGTAAGCTCTGGCCGCTTTTCCGGCTCACCAGGCCTGAGCAATATCTTCAGTCGCTTTTTCACATCATCCATCAAATCCTTGGCAGCATTCGAATCATCCAGGAGGTCTTTGCGGATGATAAGAGCGGGGGGCGTTCCCTGGGAATCTGAGACATTATTAGATAACGCGCTGAAAGAGCTTGGGTTGCCGTCGTGTGAGGAACGTGATGAGATTGAGCTGGAGGTTGATGACGGCACGGAGTAGTTAGAGTGCTGATTGTCTATAAGAGCCGCAGCAAAAATCTCTGCAGAAGCGATGACACGTCGTTCCGAGGAGGTATAGATCTATAGGGGGGGGGGGATTAGCACAGGCACGCGCGGGGGGGATTTCGGAAAGAAATTACCTTGACGTTCTCGAGAGCGTCTTTGTCTAGAGAAAATGCAAGCCAGTTAATTTGCTTCGCACTTAATAGAAGGAACACCTACTCATAATTGAGAGGTCTTTCTTCAGATTCTCTCCTAGATCTCTGGACTGATACCTAGCCGAGTGCGTGAACTGCGTGTGGCTGTTGTCAATAAAGCCACCTTGCGATAACCATCAGAAGTTTCCTACCTCGCCGCCCCATTTGAATACCAACGTTAACTTTGTCAACTTCCGCACTTGCCCAGCCTGGCGTTTTGAATACACCGGCTTCAATTGCGCCTTCGTACCTGGCAGATCGATCTTGCTGAAGAGAGCATTGTTGAGTTGCGTGAGTTTTGTGAGGTCCTCCCCGCTAGCGCCTAACGCCTTTGCTTCCACCACTGCTAGCGCGACGAGGTTGAGTTGCTCCTTTTCCCGGAGAATAATTTCTTCCTTCTCGCCGTTCAATAACCGAACGAAGGGTTGAGTCCAGGCGTCGCCGATCGGGAAGTTGAATTTCAGCTTCTGCTTTGGTGTACGATCTGCATGGCGGAAAACAGTCACGTTCGCCTTGAGGCGCCAGCTGGCAGATTCTTGTGAAATCAAATCGGCTGTCGGGAGGGGACGATCCAGAGATGAGGAAACATGCATGCAAAGGGAGGCAAGGATTTCGGCAGCTTTATCTGATAAGGGCTAGAGCGATAAGCACATCCATGCACATACAACGATAGGAAATTTCTGTACCGTAGTAAGACTCATTCCCCTTGACGAAGCTCCACCCGTTTACGTCGATCACCTGGCTTTTTGTGCCCCCCTGACATCTCAGCATGTCAAAACCACATACATTCTGGCCGAATGCTTGGCAGATCTTCGCTGCATACGTTTTCTCTGCCTCGCTGAGGTGAGTGATAAACCTGCAATGGACATTCAGGGGCGACGGCGATGACTAAAGAGGAAATCGGCTTGCCGTATTTCTTTTCCTTCCGTGTTTCGGCGGACCACTCCGTCTACTACAGGAGACTTGCGCGTCTCGGCATGAAAATACTCTTTACCGACGGTGTATACTTTTATGTCCTCTGAGTTATCAACATCAATGAACTCTTCATAAATGTATGATCCATCCGTCCTTGGGTGGTTCAGAGTAGGATCCGAGTCACTGGACTTGTTCCCAACCTGAAAAGGGGTTGTCAAGGGTCGCTTGGCCCGTTCCAAAATAGCCTTTGATATGAGCAACGCGCACCTTCCTGAACAAGCGACGTCCACCGCCACCACGAAAGTAGATGTAAACGTTATGGTCTTCGCCGCTGACAGGTTTTTCTACGAATGGCTTTTCCAAAACTTTCCCGTCGATAATGATGGCATCACCGTCCTCACGCAAGGCTACTTCGGGAGTAACACGAAAACCACCGAGCTCCACGCCCAGTTTTTCTTTCATGGATTTTTTGAGTTCTTCGTCGACCTGGGGGCCGCCATCTCTGGACACTTCTAGTCTCTGGGGGGTAGGTACCTGAAGATGGTCGAGAATGGCACCAACGAGGCGACGATCCCAGAGCAATGCCTGAGGCGGAAGATCATTTATGCAGAAGGGGTTGCGCAGTTTGACGTAAGATATGGCTTTATCGAGAGGGAAATCGGTGGAGAAAAAGGAGATGAGGACGTCGCAACGAGGCCAATTCTCAACGTCTGCGACAGCGTGAGTAAGTGGATGATGGTGACAAAGGGTTGGAAGAGTCAGAAGACGGAGAAACGATGAGGACCGGACCAGTACCTTCGTCAAGAATAACCTTGTCACCAAAAACCTTAACAGCTATGGCGCCGCGGGCCCTCTCGACTAGTCGTGTGAGTATTTCACGCATTGCTTTGGACCGCGCTTTGATGTCCATCGCGCAAATGCCGAGGATGACGGGTGGCCTTGTGGTTTCATGGGCGGGAATTTGGTCTGAATGGGAACCAATTGACGAACGTGAGGATGATCTCGTGAGAATGGAACTTGAACGGCCTGATGTACGGTCTAGCGAATTGATGAAGGCAGAAATCCTCGACTGTCGGTCCTTCTGCATCTCAGGCTAGGGTGGATGGTACTAGGGCTACAAAAAATGTCTTGGGTAGCAACAAGGGTTTATACTGCGGTCAAGGTTAGTAGTTCGAGGGCGGTCCAAGAGGAGAGTAATAGTACAGAACGATTGCGTGCTGGCAATGTGCACACGAGCACAGGCTTGTCAGAACTTGTGTTCAGTGCTCAGTTTTACGAGATTGTTCCAGAAAAGGAAACCCGGATCGGGGACTCTTTGAGGGGATGCTGCTGAGTCATCGTATCCCCGAATGTTGCCTGAGGCAATTGTGCGAGAATTTGGCAGAGCCGCTCGCTTGCTAAGTCCCGCCAGTGAGCCATTTTCCAAATTGCCGGTCCATGGAGACACTTGTGCGCGATCTAGCATCATAGCCCAAGAATATCTCCCACCCGCCTAATACTATCTTCCTTATAAAATGCCTCAACCACACAGCTCTCCATACTCGCCTTTCTCCCCTTAAATATTGCCGTCCGTTCTGTTGTTCCATACTCTTATCTTATTTGTGGTCGCGATTTGAATTCTCATCCCTGCATCATGACTTCTCATGCTGTGTCGCGGACAACGACGACGACGATCTTCCTCTCCAATCTCCACTGCGCAAGGTAAGATATCCTGTCTTCTGATGTTAGCTTATTGTTGCTAACGCCTCATGGCACACAGCTGTGTGCGCACAATCGAGGAAGCGCTTTTCTCTCTGAAACCCGTCCCCACCAAAGTCGATGTGTCCATTGTTCTCCAGTCTGTGACGGTGAAACACCCTGTAGGACTGTCTCTAGAGGTCATGCAGGCTACCCTCGACGATGCTGGCTTCGATATCTCCTTGGAGCCTGTCGAGCCAGTTCCTCCACGGCGATTATCCGGGGTGGGTGGTATCCTCTCGGGGAAATGGGGCAAGCACGTCCAGCAATGCTCTTCATGTCAAGAAGAGGCCTCGACTTCCCATTTGAATGGTGCTCGGGAGAATGCCGGCCCACGCTCACCGCCTTCTGATGATAATTCCCCTGATGGTCATAGCATGGAGAAGGAACTTCCGGAATTGCAAGAGGATACTCCTGAAGCACTCGCATGTGATCTGTATGATGTTCCGCATCGACTGACGCTCTCGGTCGGTGGCATGACGTGCTCGTCATGTGCAGGGACGATCACAGAAATGGTGTCCCAGCTTCCTGGTGTCTCAGAAGTTGTCGTGAGCCTGCTCAGCAATTCGGCCACCTTAGTCGTGGAGAAGAAGGACTTGATCCCCACGGTCACGGAGACCATTGAAGACTGCGGATTCGAAGGAGAGGTCGTTAAAGCGGAGCCTATCACCTCCTCAGGGAGCGAAGCCACTGCTGCTGGTCCTCGGACAATTTCCCTGCGAGTGGATGGTATGTTTTGCCAGTAAGTCTTTATCTTGGTTCTCACACCAACTACCGCCTAACCACCGAGATAGGCACTGTCCTGGAAAAATAATGGATGCACTCCAGAAGCTCCAGCCCGAGGTTTCAGTCACGAAGCCGCTCACAGATTATACGGACCCTGTCCTCGAGCTTTCGTATGAACCCTCGCCACCGGAATTGACGATCCGCTCAATTATTTCAACGATCGTCTCCGCTGACCCAGAGTCGTTCAAAGTCTCTATCTATCGACCTCCCACGCTCGAACAACGAACGCGTAACATGCAACTCCGCGAACAAAAGACGCTTCTCGAGCGTCTCCTGTTCACCGTTATCGTCGCTATCCCCGCCTTCATTGTCGGCGTTGTTTATATGAGCCTCGTACCCGCGGGAAACAAAACAAGGGACTATCTCATGGAGCCAATGTGGAACGGCAATGCCTCGCGGATTCAATGGGCCTTATTCTTTTGCGCGACGCCTGTGATGTTTTATGGCGCCGGGCTGTTCCACCGCCGGAGTATCAAGGAGATAACGGCCTTGTGGCGAAGGGGCAGCACCACGCCGATCATTAAACGGTTCACAAGGTTTGGGAGTATGAATCTTCTCGTAGGTCTATGACTTCCCCTGTCAATGAATATTCGCTAATATTTAATTTAGGTCTCAACGGGTGTTTCTGTGGCGTACTTTTCATCTATTGCATTGTTGGCACTCGCTGCATCTCAGCGGCCCGCTGCAAACGGAATGGGTGATAATACCACTTACTTCGACTCGGTTGTTTTCCTCACTATGTTCCTCTTATGTGGTTAGTGAAACTCTCGGACATTAGTTTGAATGCGTTTCTGACTCTTTTCGATGCCAGGACGATACCTTGAGGCGTACAGCAAAGCTCGAACCGCAGATGCCATAACGGCACTGGGATCTCTCCGACCCGCAGAAGCCCTCCTCGTGACCCCTCGCACCGCGTCCGACGTCCCCACGCCTACAAATAGCAAGGATTCCAATGTTGACCTCGAGAAAGGTGATGCTCTCGCCGACAATGGAAAC